>PVNU02003423.1:0-80673 GCA_003013855.2 Liriodendron chinense
TTAGCCCTAGGAAGTTCCCTGTCGGCTCGATAATTAACTTACATCAAGCAAAATGAAATGCGATCGCATTGACGCCAGAGTGGATCCAACATCATTGCGATCCTCGTGGACATGATCCATCCCTGTTCAAAGACGGTTATCATCGGTATTCACTAAATACCCTGATCAAACCACAAACAGGTCCACTACTTAGTCATTTTCAGCCTTAGGAAGTGCCCTGTTGGCTCGGAAATCGACTAATGCCAAGTGAAATCAATCGCGATCTCAAAAATGCTAAGGCAAAGCTAATACACTCACGGTATAAAACAGCTGAGTTAAACATCTATAGGGCACCGATCCCTATCGTTTATAAAAAATTAGCATAAACGGGCACCTATCAGACCCGATACTTAGCCATTCATAGGCATCGGAAGTACTCGATCCAACCCATTGAACTCGAATCCTCAAAGGATCTTGGCTCGATATAGCCTATTCAATCTCAAATCGATCATCAGAAATCACTCAGAAGAAAGAATGTTCTCGAAGACGAGTCTCTGGACTCCAAGAATAAACACATTTATTTTATTGTCCAAATACTATTCATCCCGGATAAAGGTCCGAGGCTAAACCTAAGAGATTATGGTTAATACAAGTAACCACAATCAAAAGAGTTCTAACAAAGCTTGAAACATCATGCTATAGACTGCCATTATAAAAAGACAGTCGATGCCCTAGTCATCGACAACGGGTCTGTCGATTGAGCTGATGAGGCAGTTGAGGAGTGCTTTCCTAAGGTCAACCGTCATAAAAATACGGGCGTAAGCCTTGGTTTATTCCGACCAACCTTTCAATACTCATGTATTCTAGAGGCCAATAGCCCAGAGTTGTACCACTCGATTAAAACCTTGCTCAAGAAGTTGCGGAGTGCCTTCCTAAGGTCACCCGTCACCCGTGATAAAAATACGGGCGCAGGCTTTGGGTTGTGCTGACCAACATTTCGATGCTCGTGTATTCCAGAGGTCAATGGCCCAGAGTTGCACCACTTGATAAAATCCTAACAGTCCATTAACCTGGATAATCCGAAAGAAAATGGAACATAGACATCTGACTTGTCTAAACACGTGACTCAAACTATAACAAGAAAACAAATAGGTCTATACAACCATGAACTCAAGACCATAATCCCAGGCGGGTTAGTCTTTTGCCTTTTAATCAATTGTAATCAACCATTGATGTAATTAAAGGCTTGTGACTAGTATCACATGCTGGAATGTAAAAGATCTCAGAATCACTAGAATAAAATTCGCCTTGCGATATCTCTTCTTGTGTACACTTTGTGATTGCTTATGATTGTCTATGAATGTCTCTATACTCAGAATTCCCCAGAAAAAGGAAACACATGAAAAACTGCTAATGAGCATTTTTCTAGTTTTAACAAACTGGCGACTCTACTGGGGATCGAACAATACCAGAATTCCTGGTTATTTCTGAGTAAATGAACATTCTAAGATAAATCATTTGCAGACACTGATGTGTACGTAAGAAAGGTTACCGCAAGGAGAAATGTTCGGCGCCTTCACGGGCGCCAAACTGGTGACTCTCAATGGGAATGTTCTTCCCTTCATCTTTAAGGCAAAAGAATTTCAAAATGATAGAAAGATTTCTAAAAAAAGAACTTCTAAACTTCTTGTGGCATGCATACGATTCATGCTCGTACATTCTGTCTATCATTGAGCCTATCGCGATTAGTAAGGTCACACCTCCTCTCCTTTTTAAAACTACGGAATACTCTAATGCGTGTATGACTATGCAGAGAGAGAGAGAGAGAGAGAGAGAGAGAGAGAGAGAAGAACCGACCACCAAAACTATACAAATGGCAACTACAATGATCTTCCTGGCATTCAAAGGGTTCTACTTCCCTCACCTTGCAGCAGTGAAAGCAGCGATCCCTGAAGCCGGCTGACAAGTGGTTCAGAAGCGTAGGTCATCAAAGAAGACTGAAGACAGGAACATAACTTCAATAGGAATGAAGACAATGAAAGCATAGGTCAACGCCAAGAAACAGTGGAAACCAGTCTGTAGGGATGAAGCCCATAATATCAACAAAATCACTATGTCACCCAGGCCAGAGTTTCCTTCACTGCTACTGACTTCCCGACCATGCCAAAGATAGTGCAGCTAACCAAGATACCGAACTGATCTGTCGTCCGACAGTCGACCAAGACAGCGGCGAAGACAATCCCAACTGAAGTCGTCGTGACCAAGACAAGGCTGCAACGAGTGCAGGTGACAACGGTACAGGTCGTCGAAGGAGTGGCGAGCGAACGATACGCAAAGATGCCTCCAATCCAGGAACAGATAGACAAGATAATCCAGGTCCAAGAGGACATGGCTAGAGAGATGAGAGAGATTAAAGAAGCATTATTGGCTCTAGTCGCTCAGGGGGCAAACAGGAGTCCGGCTATCCCTACTCGACAATTCGTGGAGTAATCTCAAGGGGCAGCAGAAGAGCCAGCTGCCACCGAACCACGGGTTTGTCCGAGGAACGACGCTTTCAAGTGGCATTTCCACTGCCATCTCATGCCACCAGGGAAGAGTTATCCCAAACAGTCGCGAACTTGATGTGTCAGGAGAGAGAAAAGGAGGAGAGGAAAATACATTTATTGGGTGCTATATTTGCCTGAGGTTGATGATGTTCCATTTCCCAACAACTTCAAACGTCCAGACTTCCCTCGATTTGATGGTAAAGGATCGTCGGAGGAACATATGGCTCAGTTCATGACAATGATGGGCAACTTGTTGACAATCCCTCAATATTGTCTCAGATTATTTGGCTCGATGTTAACGAGCAAAGCATTCCAGTGGTACATGTCACTACCCGCTAATGAGCCTCCAATTAATACATTTGCCAACCCATTACATCACATTACATGCATGGTTTTCATGTTTAAAGACTAATCTAATACATGTTTTTGTGATTATAGAAATGTGAGATAGATTTCACCAATTCATGGTTAAAAGAGTCACTTTGTATGTATTGAAGATCAATAGAACAAGTGCCAAAAGGTGGAGGAAAGAAGCAAGAAAGAAAGAGAAGAGAAAAAGAAGAAAATCTGAAAATTTTGTCTTAGACCTGTCTGTAGACCGGTCATTAGACCAGTCGCCAGACAGGTCGACAAACAGGTCTACAGTAAAAAATTGGACTTTTTTTTCTTCTTATACTGGTCACTAGACAGGTCTAAGTTACTCTAAAAACTCTGATTTTCAAGGCCAAGTTTCCAAATTGCGAAAGGACTCCATGGATTCTAGAAGTTTTCAAGTTGGTGCAGGATTTCTCTTATAAAAGGCCACTTCCACTCTCTTCATAAGGCATCTAGCAACATGGAGAGCAAAGGATTCAAGACTTAGGAGGCTTCCTAGCCTCCTGCAACTATTTGTCTTCTTCTTCTTCTAGTTCTAGTTCTAGTTTGTTTTTATGCTTTTCATTAGCTAACCTCTTAGCTAGATCTAAGAGGTGAAGCTTATAGCTTACATAGATGTTTTAATTCATTTTATTGGTTTCAAGTTTGAATTTAATGAAGAACAATGGTTTTTAGAAGTTTGAATAAAGTTCTAAGTAGTTTTTTTCTTAATCTTATGATGGCTCATGGATGTTTGGAAGAATTGCTTTAGTTTTTAGTTGTTTTGCATGGTTCTAGACCTGTACACACCGAGGAATCGGATTCAATACGCTCTAGACTTGGATCATCATATGGGAACTTCAAACCAAAGTTCTACCTTTTTGTTTTAAATTCTGAATTATGTGTTGATTGTTCATATGATTTGATAGTTAAGCTTTGTAATAGGGTTTGATGTTTATCATGGTTATGATCTTAACCTATTAGAACTAGGATTGACCTATACAATTGAGTGTGCTCAAGTCCTAACATGAATTGAGAGAATCATGTGTATTAATCACACATAGGACAGATTGTTTTGATAATATAACCGCTCTATAATTGGGCTAGATAGGATTTAATTTTGATTCTAGTTGAGTAATTGAGAAAACACAGCGAATTATGCATCAAAGGAGAGCTATAAGTGGATCCTTGATGCTCTAGTTATCTTTTCATTATTAGATTTTCCTGTTTCATGTTTCAAAACTGATTTCACAAACCCTTTTAGATTTTCGTTATTAGGATAATTTGAATTGTTTACTTCCTTCCCTGTGGATCGACGTCGGTCTTAGTGAGATTATTACTACATCACAACCCTACACTTGGGGAAGCGAACAATTTTTTGGCGCCGTTGCCAGGGAAAGAGGTTAAACGGTTCTAATTGTTCTAGTGGCTATAGAGTAGTCTTAGGTTAGATAGGATTTCCAGTTTGTCTAGAAGTAGTTTCTGATTTTTTCTAGATTACTAACAATTTTTTTGTTTTTGTGTTTAGTAGGAACTTAGTTGCTGACATAGTTCTCACCTTCATGAGTAACATCTCTTTATCTCCCTTCCTTCTTTCTATTTTTCTTCCTAGATTGGGATTGTTTCAACTTCTTATAATTTCATTATGAATGGTTGGACAGGTGGATTGTCTAAATACCTTTTGGAAGATGAGAGGTCGGACCATGGAATCAAAACTCATTATGATTGGAACCATTACAAGCATGAATATTTTTCTATGACTCAATCTACTTCTAATACTCCCCCACGTAAGACATTACGAGATTCCCGGAATAAGAACAATGTGCATAACTTTTCATCGGGTAAGACAATGGGAGAGTATCGAAAAGAGATGAATAATGTTCCACCGGTTAGGACAATGTATGATCACTTGTTTGGCTACACATATCAACAACCGTCTAATAGCCCAACATATGACATGCATAATCTTAATAGGTGGGAGCATCAAAATTTGAATTTGGGAGATGAGCCAACCATGGATGCCAACAATTATCCTCAAGAGTTTCTTTCTCATGAGCCACAACCGACACGAACTCTTGAGGATACGCTGCGAGAGTTTATGGAAATAATTGAGCAATGCATACAAAACCTCTCGCCATCTCAAAATCCTGAACCCGACATTGGAAGCACCGAATCACTCCTCAATAATGAGGAGGGTGGGGCTATACAAGTCCAACCCTCTTTGGATTTGATGACTAAACTTTTAGAAGATGTAGATCTCAGTGATCCCAACATTACCATTGATTATGGTGAATCAACTATCTCTTTTAGTTATTCCGATTTGAATGATGAATAGATTTCATGGACGGTTGACTAACCAAAGGAATCTACAAAATCTGAAAGTGATAGCTTGATTAACCATAATGAGGATTCAATGGATGATTGTGAGTCCATGATTTCTTCTTCCGAAGGGCTGAATGATTATGAGTCGCCGAAAGATATTCTTGCTAGAGAGATGGCTGAAGTGGATCTCTTTGAGCCCTTCCACCAACAACACATTTCGGATTCTATTGTAGAAGAACTCCCTTAGGTTGAAAATTCTGTTTCTTTGGATGACGGGGTGGCACAATCTAAAATTTTAAAAGATCAACCAATGCTAGATGATATGCTTACCACTGAATCTGAAAATTTTTCTTTGGAAGACCTCCCTTTTATAGAGGAGGAATTCCTTACCCTTGAAATGGAATTTTCTCAATCCCTTAGGGAGAATGAGGACCATTCATCCGACTCTCTCGATTTCCTAGAGGAATGCATGGCCCAACCCTATGATCTTGATGATGAGATGATTAGGGAGTTGGATAGTTTGTTAGACACGGTGTTGGTGCCTAAAGAACACCATTTCATTGATTTACACTCTTTACCATTGTTTGTGGAAGCACCATGCAATTATGAAATTGTGGAGGAGACAACCCGAACTGAAGAATACTTGATGAACGTCTCTCCACCATCATGGGTTCTTCAACCCATTGAAAATTCTGATTGGGAGGACCCGTTTTTAATCAATTACAACCCAATTCAGAACTTGAGGAGATATCTTTTCGCTATTCTTATCTCCTCCTTACATGCGTGTGGTGCACACTATGATTGGACCTTAATGAAGAAACACACCCATGTGTACATTCGAGCAGGACTTTGGATGGTCCTCATGAGAAACCTATTGAAATTCATGAAGTCCTACTCAAATTTGATCATGTAGTCGATCGGACTAATCAAAGGTAGGTATGTAGGTTAGCATTTCTTTCTGCATTTAAGATTGAATTAGTCTCATCAAGATAGTGGAAGATGCTAGAATTGATCAACTTGCTACCTCAGGTACTCTCGTTCTCACCCTCCTTTATTTTATGTCAATGCTCTCATGTTATGCATATTTCATATCTTTATATATTGAGGACAATGTAAGATTTTGGTTGGGGGGTGAGAGATTCCTTAGATGAATCTACTAGCTTTTGTGACACTTCGAGCAATTATGTAAAATTTTTTTGATTTTTCTGAAAATTCAAAACTCCTTTGGAAAACCGCGTTTATATGCACTTGGGATGTCGTAAGTATGAAAGGAAGACAGATGTAGTGAGATGATTTTGAAACTCTTAAAGGACTTGTAACATGATGGTTTTCTAATTGGATTCCCTTATTGATTTGATTGATAGAAAAATTGAAACACTTTTACACCTAGTTCGCTTTACACGATTCTCATGTTTTGAAGGGATTATGTAGATATGTGGATTGGCTAAGTTTAGAATTGAGGTGTTGAGAAACCAAGCCGGGGTACTTTGTCCATCCTTGTCCGTGGGAAAATAACGAAATATATGGATTTCTAAAAATCCTATCTAATGAAAAAGAAAAATGGGGAAAGGAAGGATGAAAATATGGGAATGATGGAGAATATGGTGGAAAATTCTGAAAAGCGCTACTATTACCAACCGGGGGATGGTCTACTCGTAACCAAAGCCGGAAATGGGATGTAGTGTGAAAACCGTTGGAAGGACGGTAAGGTAAATTCCTGTTATAAGCTTGTTGTTGATTTGTGCACCTTAAGATTCATAGTTTAGTTGATCTATGAAGAAGATAATTCTGGAAACTCATGAGATGAACATTCACTATACACACTAGGTTGAATTTGTTCAAGTCCTTCTATTTATCAATTAATCAGCGGAAATTTCATATGAACACTTATTACGTTTTGAGAGTTTAAGGTTTCAACCTCTATCACCTAATTTTTCCAACTTTTACGTTTATGTGTCTTGGGATGTATAGAAGAATAGTTTCTGAAGGAGAGTTGGTTTTTGGTGAATTGAACTTGTTTCACGCATGCTTTGCTCGGGACTAGCAAAATGTTGGTTGGGGGGTGTGATGAGCCTCCAATTTATACATTTGCCGACCTATTACATCAAATTATATGCACGGTTTTCATGTTTAGAGACTAATCTAATACATGTTTTTTGGATTATAGGAATGAGAGAAGATTCACCGATTCATTGTTAAAAGAGTCACTTTGTATGCATTGAAGATCAATAGAACAAGTGCCAAAAGGTGGAGGAAAAAAGCAAGAAAGAACGAGGAGAAAAAGAAGAAAATCTGAAAATTTTGTCTTAGACCTGTCTGTACATCGGTCGCCAGACAGGTCTACAGTTAAAAATTGGATTGTTTTTCTCTTCTTAGACCGGTCGCCAGACTGGTCGTCAGACAGGTCTAAGGTACTCCAGAAACTCCAATTTTCAGGGCCAAGTTTCCAAATTACGAAAGGACTTCACGGATTCTCGAAGTTTCCAAGTTGATGCGGGATTTCTCTTATAAAAGGCCACTTCCACTCTCTTCCTAAGGCATTTAGCAACGTGGAGAGCAAAGGATTCTAGACCTGGGAGGCTTCCTAGCCTCCTACAACTAGTTTTCTTCTTCTTCTAGTTTTAGTTCTAGTTTATTTTTATGCTTTTCATTAGCTAACCTCTTAGCTAGAGCTAAGAGGTGAAGCTTATAGCTTACTTAGATGTTTTAATTTGTTTTACTGGTTTCAAGTTTGGATTTAATGAAGAACAATGGTTTTTAGAAGCTTGAATAATGTTCTAAGTAGTTTTTTCTTAATCTTATGATGGCTCATGGATGTTTAGAAGAATTGCTTTAGTTCTTAGTTGTTTTGCAAGGTTCTAGACTTGTATGCTCCGAGGCATCGGATTCAATACGCTCTAAACTTGGATCATCATATGGGAACTTCAAACCAAAGTTCTACCTTTTTGGTTTAAATTCTGAATTATTTGTTGATTGTTCATATGATTTGAATGAAGTTCAATCATGACATAGTTAAGGTTTGTGACAGGGTTTGATGTTTATCATGATTATGATCTTAACCTATTGGAACTAGGATTGACCTATGCAATTGAGTGTGCTCAGGTCCTAACTTGAATTGAGGGAATCATGTGTATTAATCACACATAGGACAGATTGTTTTGATAATATAACTGCTCTATAATCCGGCTAGATAAGATTTGATTTTAATTCTAGTTGAGTAATTGAGAAACCACAGTGAATTATGCATCAAAGGAGAGCTATAACTGGATCCTTGATGCTCTAGTTATCTTTTCATTACCAGATTTTCATGCTTTATGTTTAAAAACTGATTTCACAAACCGTTTTAGATTTTAGTTATTAGGATAATTCGAATTGTTTACTTCCTTCCCTGTGGATCGACCTCTGTCTTATCGAGATTATTACTACATCGCAACCCTACACTTGGGGAAGCGAACGCCCGCAGGGTCAGTCAAGTCCTGAGATCAGATGTAAGACTTGTTCATCTCTAAATTTTTCTCTACCGAGCGAGAAGTCTCGATGAAAAACTTAGCCTTGGTCCGTCAGAGGCAGGGGGAGTCAGTTGAGAAGTTCATCAACAAATGGGGAACTATAGCAGCGCGATGTCGAGAATTGCTTTGCGAAACTGAGCAGGTCAAGATGTGCATGTAGGCCATGGACGCTATGATTTCATTTGGCCTATCCAGGCACAACTTCTCGACGTTTCGAGATCTGGCCATGAAGGCCCACCTGGTGGAAGGAGCCGCGTTCAGAGTGCAGTTCAAGGTAGAGAAGCCTAGAAGAGAGGCCAGAAGGATGATGGCATCTAACTACGTCGACAAGGGAAAGGGTTCGAATGATAGGAAACACCCTAACACTGAGCACAAAGTCGAGGCCAGGTGTTCGCTTCCCCAAGTGTAGGGTTGCGATGTAGTAATAAACTCGGTAATACCGAGGTCGATCCACAGGGACTTATGTAGGATGTCACAAATTCATCCACAAGTTTCTATTGAAGCTAACAATCAAAGTTTGAATAGTATGTGTGCGATTAACAGTTTAAGCTAAATTGAATGTAAACAATTATAAGAAGGCACTAGGGGTTCGAGGATTCACTTGTAGCAATCCTCGATGTTCAATCCGCTGTGGTTTCCCATTCTCTCAACTAGAATCACCAGTCAGGTCTATCTAGTCGGATAATAGAACTGTTAAACCAGAAGTCTGTAACATGCAAGTTCTGTGCATAAAGTTCACTCAACTCTAGGCTGATCTGAGCATGCTCATTGCATAGGTCATTCACCTTTTCTATAGGTCCAATTCCCAATCATAACCATCCTCAAGTCTTCTCACAAGACAAGGCTAGATCATGATTTGAACTGGATTCAAATTATATGCACAGTCCATACATATTCCAGATAATCGACCAAAACTAGAACTTTGGCATGAAGCCCCTTTATGAAGAGCTTGGTACTAGAGCGCACTCCAATTCCTCGGATCATACAGGTCTAGACCGTTGCAAACAAATTAAGAAGATAAGTAATTCATCCAAACATCCATGAGTCATCACAAGACTAAGAGAAATTACTTAAAAACTTGTATAAACTTCAAACCTTAGTTCATAATCATGAATTCCAAACTGAAAACCACTTAACTACGAATTAAAACATCTTGGATTCACTACAAGCTTCACCTCTTAGCCCTAGCTAAGAGGTTTAGCTGCTCATGATCCAAGGAAACATGAAACAACTACAAAAAGCATAAAAACAGCAAAGCAAACCAAAAGGAGTTGTGAAACTCCAATCTTCACTTTCACAGCCTCCAACCTCGCTTGAACCCTTCCAGGATGCCCTAGGAACGATCCCTAGGTGTCCTTTTATAGTCTGGAAGCTCCACAACTTCGGAAGAATCGAGAACTTGCGTAACACTTACGCAGCGCAGAGAAAATCGGGATGAAATTAGAAATTTCTAACTCAGTACGCATGGCCGACCGGTCAAGACCGGTCGGTCTTGTGGAACAACAGTCCAGCAAGCACCTCCGACCGGTCATGACCGGTCGGAGCTATTCACCCTTGGTCCAGCAACCCAGTCCGACCGGTCATGACCGGTCGGACATCTTCAAAAGTCCTCCAGCAGTTGTAGCCGACCGGTCAAGACCGGTCGGTCACCTTTATGCGTCCTTTAGTGTCATGGCTGACCGGTCGCTGACCGGTCTGGCTTCCTTAGCCGACCGGTCATGACCGGTCGGCAGTCCTTCAAGCTTCTTTTCTTCTTTCTCTTTTCTTTCCTTGCTTCTTGCTTTCACTTTCTCTCTTCTTTTCTTCTTCGATCATCAAATATTATTCATTAGAATGATGCCAAATGAGCTCTTCATGTCTTCAATTGAGTAGAGTCCACCCTCAATCCTGTAATCACAAATCGTGCATTGAATTAGCTTACAAACCATACAAACCTTGCACAATTAGTGATGAATTGGGGTTAGAATATGCACAATTAAGAGCTCAACACACCCCCCAACCAGCATTTTGCTAGTCCCAAGCAAAACATGCGTGAAACTAATTCCATCCTTTAAAACTCAACTCTCTTTTAGAAACCATCCTTCTATACATTCCAAGGTTCATAAGCTTAAGATTCAGAAACATTAGGCAACAGAGGTTGAAACCGTAAACTCTCAAAACATAATAAGCATTCATATGAAATTCCCGCAGATTGGTTGATAAATAGAAAGATTTGAACAAGTTTAACCTAGTGTGGATAGTGAAAGTTCATCTCACGAGTTTCTAGGATTATCTTCTTCATAGATCAGGTAGACTATAGAACTCAAGGTACATAGAGCCACATCAGGTCCATGACAGGAATTTGCCTTACCGTCCTTCCGACGACTTTCACACTACGTCCCATTTCCGGCTTTGGTTACGGGTAGACCATCCCCCGGTTGGTAGTAGGTAGCCCTAATCGGAATTTCCACCTTTTTTCACATTCCCAATTTCATCCTTCCTTTTCCTTTTTCTTTTAAATTAGATAGGATTTTTAAAAATCCATATCTTTCATTATTTTCCCATGGACAAGAATGGACAAAGTACCCCGGCCTGATTTCTCAATATCTTAATTCAAAGTCTAGCTAATCCATAAGTCACATAATCCCTTTAACTCATGAAAATCGTGTAATGTGAACTAGGTGTAAAAGTGTTCAGATTTGCTATCAATCACAAAAATCGGGGAGTTCACATATAAAACCATTATGCTATGAGAGATTGCAGACATCCAGCCCCATACACTTCATATCTCCTCCTCTTATGCTCATATCAACTTGAATGCATAAAACCGGTGTTTTCCAAAAGAGTTTCGAATTTTTGAAAAATCGAAAAAATTTCCACATGCTTGCTTGAAATGTTGCAAATCGCTGAATTCAACCAAGAGATCCTACACCCCCCAACCAAATCCTGCATTGTCCTCAATGTAAAAGATGTGCAATAAGCAAAACATGAGAGCAATTTGAAAATAAAAGGGAGTGAGGAATGATAGTACCTGAGAGAGTGAAAAGTGAAGATCTTCCTCCTTCTAACAAACCTATGAAAACGAAAACAAAAGCAGCAAAATCCTAATCCTAACTACTCTATACCTCCATCAGACTAGGAGATCAATCATCCTGATACACAGGATCATTCAGAGGTATGGACATACCTTCTGAAGGGAAGTTCTCAAAGAACGGCTTTAATCGCTGCCCATTTGCTTTAAAAATGTTGCCGTTCCTTGGATTTAATAGCTCAACAGTCCCATATGGATAGACAGTTTGCACAATGTAGGGACCGGTCCACCGAGATCTCAATTTTCCCGGAAATAGATGTAAGCGAGAATTATACATGAGGACTTTTTGATTTATCGTGAATGTCTTGCGAAGAATATTCTTATCATGGAATATCTTCGTCTTGTCCTTGTAAATTCTTGCATTCTCATAAGCTTCATTACGGATTTCTGCAAGTTCATTCAATTGTAGTTTGCGTAACGAGCTTGCCTTGTCAGGATTGAAATTTATCTTCTTAATAGCCCAATACGCCTTATGTTCCAACTCCACAGGCAAGTGACAAGCCTTCCCATAGACAAGTCTATAGGGAGACATTCCAATAGGAGTTTTAAAGGCAGTACGGTAGGCCCAAAGCGCATCGGTAAGTCGAAGTGACCAATCCTTGCGATCAGGATGCACCGTTTTCTCTAAAATGTGTTTAATTTCTCTATTGGATATCTCAGCTTGTCCACTAGTTTGTGGGTGATAGGGAGTGCTCACTTTGTGCGTTACGCCATATTTCTTCATTAATGCTTCAAAAGGGCGATTGCAAAAGTGAGACCCTCCATCACTTATGATGACTCGAGGCGTTCCAAACCGGGAAAGAATGTTTTCTTTTAAGAATCGAATGACCGTTTTATGGTCATTATTCCGGCAAGGGATGGCCTCGACCCATTTGGAAACATAATCAACGGCAAGCAAGATGTATAAGTTTCCAAAAGAAGATGGGAATGGGCCCATGAAATCGATGCCCCAACAATCAAAAATTTCGATAATTAAGATGGGATTGAGTGGCATCATATTTCTACGGGAGATTCCTCCTAATTTCTGACAAGGTTCGCAAGCTTTGCAAAACTCATGTGTGTCTTTGAACATGGTGGGCCAATAAAACCCACATTGCAGAATTTTCGCTGTGGTCTTTTTAGCCGAAAAATGGCCACCACATGCTTGAGAATGGCAGAAGGAGATGATACTTTGTTGCTCATCATCTGGGACACATCTCCTTATGATTTGGTCGGGACAATACTTGAACAAGTATGGGTCGTCCCATAGAAATTTTCGTACCTCTGAGAAGAATCTATCCTTATCTTGCTTTTTCCAATATGTAGGAATTGTACCTGTAGCAAGATAATTAGCAATGTCCGCATACCATGGCAATTGGGAAACAGCAAAAAGTTGTTCATCAGGGAACATGTCATTGATTGCAGTCGTTTCAGGGGAATCAGTGAGGACAAGTCGAGAGAGGTGGTCAGCTACTACATTCTCTACTCCTTTCTTATCACGTATTTCTAAGTCGAATTCTTGGAGTAGGAGGATCCATCTTAATAACCGTGGTTTAGCATCCTTCTTAGAGAGAAGATACTTAAGCGCGGCATGGTCAGTGAATACAATGATCTTGGATCCAATCAAGTAGGATCTGAACTTCTCCAAGGCAAAAACTACGGCTAAAAGTTCCTTTTCAGTAGTGGTGTAGTTTGCCTGGGCTGAGTTTAGGGTTCTACTTGCATAGTAGATAACACATGGCTTTTTATCTTTTCTTTGGCCTAACACGGCCCCAATAGCATCGTCGCTAGCATCGCACATAATCTCAAAAGGAAGGCTCCAATCAGGTGGTTGCATTATTGGGGCGCATGTCAACATGCCTTTAAGGGTGGTAAAGGCCTTTTGACATTCTTCACTCCACTCAAATGAATTTTCCTTTTGAAGTAGGTTACATAAAGGACGAGAAAGTGAACTGAAATCCTTTATGAACCGTCTATAAAATCCTGCGTGTCCTAAAAAGGACCGTATATCTCGTATGCTTTTGGGTGGTGGAAGGTCAGAGATAAGGTCAATTTTCGCCTTGTCCACCTCAATTCCATTTTGTGAAACGATGTGACCAAGTACAATTCCCTTTTTAACCATGAAGTGACACTTTTCCCAATTGAGCACAAGGTTCTTCTCTTCACATCTTTTTAGCACAGATTTCAAGTGCTCAAGGCACTCATCAAAGCTACAACCGAATACGGAAAAATCATCCATGAAGACTTCGAGAATTGTCCCCACCATGTCAGAAAAGATGCTCATCATACAACGCTGAAAGGTGGCAGGGGCATTACATAGTCCAAACGGCATCCGTCGATAGGCGAAAGTGCCGAATGGACTTGTGAATGTAGTCTTTTCTTGGTCTTCACGGGCAATTTCTATTTGGTTGTACCCTGAATAGCCATCAAGGAAGCAAAAGTGGGAATGACCCGCCAACCATTCTAAAATCTGATCAACAAACGGTAGGGGGAAGTGGTCTTTCCTCGTGACAGTGTTTAGCTTCCTGTAGTCAATGCACATTCTCCAACCGGTAGTGACCCTAGTTGGTACGAGTTCATTATTGGCATTGGTTACGATGGTTATTCCGGATTTCTTAGGCACCACTTGAGTTGGGCTTACCCATTGGCTATCAGATATTGGGTAGATGATACCTACATCCAATAGTTTCACCACTTCGGCCTTAACCACATCCTTCATATTTGGATTTAGTCGTCTTTGTGGTTGCCGGGATGTCTTTGCATTTTCCTCAAGATGTATGCGGTGAGTGCAAATCAGTGGGTCTATGCCTTTGAGATCCGCAATTGTCCATCCGATGGCACTCTTGTGCTCTAATAAAGTGGCTATTAGCCTACTCTCTTGTTCCTCATCCAAGTGGGAAGAAATCACCACTGGATATGTCTCATCTCGACCTAAATAAACATATTTTAGCTCATTTGGCAATGGTTTTAAGTCGAGTTTTGGTGCCTTAATGTTGGATGGGAGGGCCTTGTTCTCATTTATAGGCAAAGGTTCAATTGGGGCCCTCCATCTTTTATTTTCACGTACCAGCATCACATCTAGAATGGCATCCATCTCTTTTGTTGTATCATCATTCATATCATGGAGATGGGCCACACATGCCTCCAAAGGGTCGGAAAATAGTGACAAGGGGATTGTACCTTCCACGAATGATTCGATCATGTTTAATTCGTGGATATCATCATCAACTTCCCGCGGTTGTTTGCATAACTCAAATATGTTAAGCTCAAGGGTCATATTTCCAAAGGACATTTGTACAAGTCCGTTTCTACAATTGATAATGGCGTTTGAGGTAGCTAGAAATGGTCGTCCAAGTATGACGGGAATTTGAGTACCGGTGCCTATCACAGGATGTGTGTCCAAGACAATAAAATCTACTGGGTAGTAGAATTTATCAACTTGGACTAGAACATCCTCTACCATTCCTCTCGGTATCCGGATGGATCTATCAGCAAGTTGGAGTGTGGTTTTGGTGGGTTTCAATTCACCTAACCCAAGTTGTTCATAGACCGAGTATGGAATGAGATTCACACTTGCCCCCAAGTCGAGTAGGGCTTGTTTAATTTGGTAGTCTCCTATGATGCATGATATGGTTGGACTACCCGGATCTTTGTATTTTTGGGGCACCTCTTGTTTGATGATGGCACTCAAATTCTCAGCCAAAAGCACTTTGTTGTGAACGTTATGTTTCCTTTTGATTGTACACAATTCCTTTAAAAATTTGGCATAAGATGGTATTTGTTTTATTGCATCCAACAGCGGAATGTTGATCTTCACCTGCTTGAAAACTTCCAGAATTTCCAGATTTTTATCTAAAGGTTTAGGTGAAATCAACCTTTGTGGAAATGGGGCAACCGGCTTGTATTGTCTTTCCGGTTCTTTCTCTTGTGGAATATTGTTTGGGCTATCATCCTCTTTAGGAATTTCCGGATCCTTAGGCTTGGGAGCCTTCACCGGTTTGGATTTATCAATCTCTTTCCCACTTCTCAAAGTGGTGATAGCTTGGACATGTTCCGTATGGTGGGAGGATGAGCTTGCATCTTGTATCTCATACTGGGTCCTTGGGTTAGGAAGAGTTTGAGCAGGAAGTGTGCCCTTTTCTCTACCACTCAGGTGAGCTTCAACTCTAGCCAGAGATGTTTTCAATTCATTAATGGCTTGGTTTGAATTTTGATTGAATTTCAATTGCTCTTGCATGAACCCATCTATTTTTAGAGAATTTGTCTTGTTATACTCGTTCTGGACCGATACGAGTGCACCCAACATCTCTTCTAGTGATACTTTTGGAGTGTTGTTTGCATTTGCAGTGGGTCCATTCCTCCAACTGAAGTTGGGATGGTTCTTCCAATTAGGATTATACGTGTTTGAGTTTGGAGCACCATATTGCTGCTGATAACTGTTTATGGCATTTGTTTGTTCTTGTAAGATGCTTTGGACTGCTGAAATTGTGGGACAATCTGGTGTAGCATGTTGATTTCCAGCACAAATTCCACAAACAGTTTCAACCTCAGTGGAGTTGATTGTTTCTCCTTTCCTTAATTCCATGGCTTCGACCTTTCTTGTAAGGCTAGCCAACCGTGCACTTATGCTATCTTCCTCTGATAAGACATACATTCCTCCCTTTTCCTTTTGTTGGCCAATCTTGGAATTTGTTGGTTTAGATGTGTCCCAAGATTGTGCACTTTCAACCAATTCTTCCAGATAATCCCATGCTTCATCAGCTTCCTTATTCATGAACTCCCCATTACACATCATCTCTATAAATTGGCGCATGGATGGAATCAGTCCTTCATAGAAAAAACTTATAATCCGCCAATTTTCATAGCCATGATGTGGGCATGCGTTTAATAGGTCCTTGAATCTCTCCCAACATTGGGAAAAGGTTTCATCCTCCTTTTGGGCAAAGTTCATGATAAGGCGCTTTAGCATGTTCGTTTTGTGAGTAGGGAAGAATTTTTTTATAAATTCTCTGTGCATATCATTCCATGACCCAATTGATCTTGGCCTCAATGCATAAAGCCAACCCTTGGCTTTATCCTTAAGAGTGAAAGGGAAGAATTTAAGTCTTACTACATCTTCAGTCACATTTGCAAAGTGCATGGTGGTGATTACCTCATCAAACTCCCTAAGGTGTTGATAGGCACTTTCACTGTCTAAACCATGGAATTTAGGGAGAAGATTGATCACTCCCGGTTTCAAATCCACATTCCCTGCATTTGGTGGAAATACTATGCATGAGGGAGTGCTCGTTCTTGCAGGTTGCAAGAAATCACGTAAAGTCCTAGGTCGGGGAACATTCTCAACCACATTCTCCCCTGTTTCGGTTTGATTTTGAACCGGGTTAGGTTGATTTGTAGCCATACTTTCAGATAAAATTGGAGAATCTAGATGTCTCCTAACACGTGGCTCTCTATCAATGCCTTCTACTATCCCCCCTTCACTTATGAGTCGGTTATTGGAATCCCGAGCCCAATGTGGCATGCAAAATCAAGAATAAGAAACAAAAAGGAAAAAGAATTCTTCCTTCTTTTTCTTTACTCTTCTCTAAGACCGAAGCACAAGGTGTCTTGCAATGGCTAGGCCAGAAACAAAGATAGAGACCGATTTCTCCTGGTCAATAGGGGTTCAGAGAACACCCCACCCACTCTTTGAATCTTTTGAGAAAAGGTGCAGAAAAAGGAGAAAGAGGAGTAGAGATGAGAAAAGAAATCCCTGAGCACAAGGTGATCCAAGACGGCAGAGCCGACCAATAGGAATCCAGGTGGCAAAAAGGCCAACCTTTCAGAGATCCAAAAGGAGTCTCCACCCACTCTACAAGAGATGAATAAAATAAGAATGACTAGGAGAAGGAGAAGAGTAAGGTTTTAGAAGGATAGCACCTGAATTGCACTTGAAATCCTTGACTCTTCTTCGGTTTCCTAAAAATCCCTGAAAAGAAAAATCAAATAAATAAACTAAGTTAGTCTATAAAAAAAATCCTAAATAGATACTAATTTCAGAAATTTGTGAAAACCGTCAAAAATCCCCGGCAACGGCGCCAAAAACTTGTTCGCTTCCCCAAGTGTAGGGTTGCGATGTAGTAATAAACTCGGTAATACCGAGGTCGATCCACAGGGACTTATGTAGGATGTCACAAATTCATCCACAAGTTTCTATTGAAGCTAACAATCAAAGTTTGAATAGTATGTGTGCGATTAACAGTTTAAGCTAAATTGAATGTAAACAATTATAAGAAGGCACTAGGGGTTCGAGGATTCACTTGTAGCAATCCTCGATGTTCAATCCGCTGTGGTTTCCCATTCTCTCAACTAGAATCACCAGTCAGGTCTATCTAGTCGGATAATAGAACTGTTAAACCAGAAGTCTGTAACATGTAAGTTCTGTGCATAAAGTTCACTCAACTCTAGGCTGATCTGAGCATGCTCATTGCATAGGTCATTCACCTTTTCTATAGGTCCAATTCCCAATCATAACCATCCTCAAGTCTTCTCACAAGACAAGGCTAGATCATGATTTGAACTGGATTCAAATTATATGCACAGTCCATACATATTCCAGATAATCGACCAAAACTAGAACTTTGGCATGAAGCCCCTTTATGAAGAGCTTGGTACTAGAGCGCACTCCAATTCCTCGGATCATACAGGTCTAGACCGTTGCAAACAAATTAAGAAGATAAGTAATTCATCTAAACATCCATGAGTCATCACAAGACTAAGAGAAATTACTTAAAAACTTGTATAAACTTCAAACCTTAGTTCATAATCATGAATTCCAAACTGAAAACCACTTAACTACGAATTAAAACATCTTGGATTCACTACAAGCTTCACCTCTTAGCCCTAGCTAAGAGGTTTAGCTGCTCATGATCCAAGGAAACATGAAACAACTACAAAAAGCATAAAAACAGCAAAGCAAACCAAAAGGAGTTGTGAAACTCCAATCTTCACTTTCACAGCCTCCAACCTCACTTGAACCCTTCCAGGATGCCCTAGGAACGATCCCTAGGTGTCCTTTTATAGTCTGGAAGCTCCACAACTTCGGAAGAATCGAGAACTTGCGTAACACTTACGCAGCGCAGAGAAAATCGGGATGAAATTAGAAATTTCTAACTCAGTACGCATGGCCGACCGGTTAAGACCGGTCGGTCTTGTGGAACAACAGTCCAGCAAGCACCTCCGACCGGTCATGACCGGTCGGAGCTATTCACCCTTGGTCCAGCAACCCAGTCCGACCGGTCATGACCGGTCGGACATCTTCAAAAGTCCTCCAGCAGTTGTAGCCGACCGGTCAAGACCGGTCGGTCACCTTTATGCGTCCTTTAGTGTCATGGCTGACCGGTCGCTGACCGGTCTGGCTTCCTTAGCCGACCGGTCATGACCGGTCGGCAGTCCTTCAAGCTTCTTTTCTTCTTTCTCTTTTCTTTCCTTGCTTCTTGCTTTCACTTTCTCTCTTCTTTTCTTCTTCTATCATCAAATATTATTCATTAGAATGATGCCAAATGAGCTCTTCATGTCTTCAATTGAGTAGAGTCCACCCTCAATCCTGTAATCACAAATCGTGCATTGAATTAGCTTACAAACCATACAAACCTTGCACAATTAGTGATGAATTGGGGTTAGAATATGCACAATTAAGAGCTCAACACCAGGCCAGTAACCACGACACAAGACAAGGGCAAGGGTTTTTAGAGGCTACGATATACAACAATAGAAGAACGTAATCGAGTGAACGGACCCTATACCTTCGACATGGAAGATCTGGTTCCGATCATGGAACAACTGGTAGAAGAAAGGTTGATAAGACTACCGGAATCCAAGCGTCTAGAAGAAGCAAAGATGGTCGATCATCCCAACTACTACAGATATCATCGCATGAATAACCATAAGACTGAAGACTACTTTGTCTTAAAAGGTAGGATTCAACGGATGATCAATGACGGCACCATCAATATGAAGGCAGAAGAAGCGAGCCAAAATACTGCAACAGTGGTGTCCGCCATCCCTATACCGCTCAAATTCGAACAATGAGTCCGTTCCTAGAGCCAGAAGAGCCATGGACGCTCGTAAGTAGCAAGAAGAGGTTAGAGAGCAAGAGAAGACTCTTAGAAAGAGAGAAGAAGATGAAGAACAGAAGAAGAAGAAGTTTCGAGTAGAGACAGCTGCGTGCGTAGCCCGTTCAGTGCACCATGGTTTATGTGACAACTCACCAAGCGACCGGTGATAAAAGCCGAGTCATAGAGAGAGAAAAAGTCAATGTAGTGGCCCTACTGTCCGGAAAGCAGGTCATGCAAAGAGAATTCCCGAGATGACCAGACCCTAGAAGAATGAAAGTGGTCATAGGTGAGCTGTCGGGAACATCTCGAGAAAAAGAATCGACAGACGCAGTCAACGAGCTAGCAGCCAACCAGCGAGACCACGCTCGAGAGAAGGCACCAGTGATTTATGATGTGGTGTCTCATTTGAAGAAGGTCCCAGCCCAGCTCAGCATCTATGATGCCCTGTGTCTTCCCAAGAAATATCGGGAAATGCTACTTAATGCACTGCTTGATTAAGAAGCCCGCGAAGTCATGATGGCAGAAATCAAGTCAGAAATGGAAGAACTAAAGATAACAGGAACCGAGAGCCCATCCACAGAGCAGGTCATGCAGATCGACCGATCATCCATGATCACATTTTTCAAAGAAGACAAAACGATCAGCTTAACAGACCACAACCGCCCGTTGGTGGTGACAGGTCTCATCCGAGACATAGAGGTCAGAAGATGCATGCTACACAACGGATCCGCTATGAACATCATGCCTCTGAAGACATTTCAGCAGTTAGGCTTCAGGCAAACAACACTTCGCCTGAGCGCTAAGGTTATTCAAGGGTTCAATCAAGATAGCCAGCGTGCTTTAGAGTCCATCACTGTCGTGTTGGAGATAGAAGAGTTGAGTAGTAAAGTCACCTGTCAGTTGATCGATGCAATGACAACATACAATATCTTGTTGGGACGACCGTGGTTTCATTAATACAGTATCATTCCCTAGACGTATCACCAATGCTTCAAATAAAGAGGGAATGCGTCCAGTATAGAGTGGTGGCAGACCCTGTTAGTGTACTTTTCTATGGCATACTAGTGCACCTTGTTTGTCAATCACTTAGGTCAGTGAGTCTAGTGTCGGCTGAGCTTAATGAAGACGAAGACTAAAGACTCAAGTGGCCCTATGTTGAGCTCTTAATTGTGCATATTCTAACCCCAATTCATCACTCACTATGCATGGTTCCATGATTTAAAGACCAATTTAATGCATATATTTGTGGTTGTAGTGATGAGAGAGAGGAAGCATCAATTGAAGACTTAAAGATGTTAGTTAGAAGCAAAGAAGATCAAAGGGGCTAAGTGTCAAAGAATGAAAGAAAGAAGTCAGAGAAAAGAAGAAAGAATGCAGAAGAAGTTGCCCACGACCGGTCGTCCAAAGCCAAGGACTGGTCGTCCGACCAGTCCGCACATGCACAGAGGAGACCCAGAGGCCATAACTCTCTGGACTGTTCACGACCGGTCGTGCGACCGGTCGTCCACTTCTGCGACCGGTCGTGCGATCGGTCCTTAAATTATTTTTTCGGGCCGAAACTCACTGGACAATTTTTGGCCATTTTGAGACCGGTCGTCCAGCATCCACGACCGGTCGTCCAGCCACTGCGACCGGTCGTGCGACCGGTCGCCTGCGTAAGATTTGAACCTTCAATTTCTGGCGCCGATTTTCTCTGCGCAGTGCGTAAGTTTTACGCAAATTCTCGAATCTTCTGAAGTTATGGAGCCTCCCCACTATAAAAGGACACCTAGGGATCGTTCCTAGGGTATCTTAGAAGAGTTTAAGCAAGGTTGGAGGCAACAGAAGTGGATTTCGGAGTTCCACAACTCCTTCTAGTTTGTTTTGCTGTTTTTATGTTTTTTTTAGTTGTTTCATGTTTCCTTGGATCATGAACGGCTAAACCTCTTAGCTAGGGCTAAGAGGTGAAGCTTGTAGTGAATCTAAGATGTTTCAATTCGTTCTAAGATGGTTTTAAGATTGGTTTTAATGTTTATGAACAATGGTTTGAAGTTTATACCAGTTCTAAGTAGTTGTTCTTAGTCTTATGATGACTCATGGATGTTTGGGAGAATTACTTAAGTTCTTAATTGCTTTATATTAGTCTAGACCTGTATGATCCGAGGAATTGGAGTACGCTCTAGCACTATGATCTTCATGTGGGGACTTCCTACCAAAGTTCTACTTTTCTAGTTTTCTGAATTATGTATGAGACTGTGCATATGATTTGATTCAAGTTCAAACCATGATCTAACTTTGTCTGGTGACAGGAATTAATGATAATCATGATTATGAACTTAGTTTATTGGAATTGGGACTGACCTATGTAATTGAAGCATGCTCAGCCTAGCTTGTATTGAGTGAATCATACACAGGGCTCATACATATGACAGATTGTTGGTTTAACAGCTCTATCATCCAGCTAGATAGATTTTAATATCGATTCTAATTGAGAGAATGAGAAACCACAGCGGATTGAACATCAAGGATTGCTACAAGTGGATCCTTGAACCCCTAGTTCCTTTTTATAATTGTTTACCTTCAATTTAATTCAAAGTTGTTACTTACATCAATTTCATACAAAATCTGGTTGTTAGCTCTCAATAGACACTATTGGATGTGTTTGTGAATTCCTACACAAGTCCCTGTGGATCGACCTCGGTCTTACCGAGTTTATTACTACATCGCAACCCTACACTTGGGGAAGCGAACACCCTACTGCATCAAGGAAGAAGAAACAGGTAAAAGTGATGCCTCGGTGTGCCTTAACCTTGACCAAAACCTAACCCTTAACCTCTTTGATGACCTTGACCATCTTAGGAATACCTTTAGTTATCATAGATTGGCCCTAGGTGTCCCAAAAGACCATTTAAACCTTGGCTAATGTGATTGGGTTGTGAAAATGGGGTTCAGTAAGCCAAACTGGCTGAACCCAGGCCTGTCCGACTAGTCACGGCCGATCGACTGGACCGGTCAGACTACCTTCCAATCCAGACAGCAAGTCGTTGTAACATGCAGGCCCTTGGGCTGACCGGTCGTGACCGGTCGGCTGGTCTGGTCCAACCGATCACGATCGATCGGACAGGCCCCCCCTCTAGACAATTAGTACACTGTCTTGCCTGGCCTTTGGCCGACCGGTCGGGACCGGTCGAGAAAGGTCGGAACTAGCCATTTTCTACCCGTTTTATGTCCGTTTGGACCACTTTTATAAAGGGGCATGGCTCATTTTAAGGGAAATGGAGAGGGATTTTGAGAGGAGTGAAGCCACCATTGTTGGAGACCATTTGAGACTCATTCCCAACCTATACAAGGCATCTTCCTTGTGCTTTAACACAAGATTGGAGCATTCCAAGCTCATGAAGAAGATGACCTTCATCCCCTCTTGATCTCTAGAGTTTAGATCTTCCTTGATTGGCATATCCTTATCCAAAACTCTAAGATGAGATTGTTGCAGGAGAGAAACTCTAGGCAACTCATTCTAATAGTTGTAGAGTTCTCAAACCTACCCTTTTATCACCTTGGGCATCTCAAAGGCATCACAAGCAAGGTCATTGATCGAGTGTAGCTGAGGCATTGGTGACACAACGACAACACGATCGAGGGAGCAAGGAAAGCTGATTGAAGCACGGGAGAGCGGAGATCAAGCAACCCGAACTGGCGTTGAACAAGGGGCTCATCCGACAAGTAAGGTTGTCTTTATTGGGAGTCCATCCACTCAATTCCCTGTGGGAGTTGAGTGTAGAGTTTGTTTGTCAAACTCGAATTAGGGACGTTGGCCGTTACTTGGCCTATTTGTCGGCCTAAAGACTAGGGGTTGTTTGGCACTCCTTGGCCCGTTTGCCGGGCCTAAACAAAGTCTCCAAGGGGGAGCCTCCGACACTGGAGTGAACGTGTGTCAGGTTAAGAGTTAGCCTATGTTCCAAACTCCGTTTGGGTTGAGAGTTAGCCCTTTGTCTAAAACTCCGGTTATGGTTGAGAGGTGAACCGGTAAAACCTCTGTGTAAAGGTTGAGAGGTGAACCTCATTTAAAACCTCCGACAGTGAATGCCAGTGTGCTCAAAGGAGTTGAGTACTTGAACCGGAAGTGGAGTAGACCCAAAGTCGAACTACTATACATGCTTGTGTTTGTGATTGAATTGAACACATTGTAATCTTAGCATTGAATGTTTAATTGTTTAATTTTGAATGCTTGATAGGAATGTATGCTAGGCATTGGATAGGCATATCCACACACAAGATGTACTTTCACTAGTAGTGTAGACTTGAGCTCATTGATCTATTCTCATAAGTCTACATAGGTTGCATAGATTACGAGCTTGATTAGTTATATCATTTGATTATCTATGCATGCTTAAGACTAGGTTGTTTATTGATTAAACCATATGCTAGTCTTGTGATTGGACTTACTTAGGCTTGGAAGCCAAAGTGTTCTTGCTTGCTTAGTTTAATTTGTTAAATTGTATAAGAAGGCGAAAAGAATTTTAAAAGGTCCTAATCCCCCCCCCCCCCCCCCCCCTATAAGACTTAGCCAAATTCTAGTTGCTCTTTAAGCTTCCACACATATGAAGGTGTCGTGTTAGACTACTGACGTACTTTCAATTGGTATCAGAGCCGGTTGCTCTTCAAGGACTTAATCGTCTAGAGTAATATCCAGTACCGGAGTACTAGCATAATGTCTAACTGAGATGAGAGTACCAACCGTCCACTATTCTTTGACGGGTCCAACTACGCCTATTCGAAGGTTAGAATGAGGATTTTTCTCCAATTCGTGGACCGTTCGGTGTGGCTAAGCACACAAAATGGATATACCTTACCCACCGAACAAGTGGAGGTTGATGGGAGATATATTGTCATTCCCAAAGATGATGCAAAATGGGATGACAGAGAGAGAGCTCAATACATGGCAAATGCTAAAGCTCTAAATGCGATTTGCTGTGCGGTTTCCCCGGATGAATTTCAATGTATTCTCACATGCGCAACTGCAAAAGAAGCGTGGGTTATACTTGAGGTTACCCACGAGGGAACTAGCACAGTATGACGCTTGAAGCTTCAGCTCTTAACCACTAAATTTGAAAACATTAGGATGAAAGAGACTAAAACCGTCATGGAGTTTTATACTAAACTTTCTAATATTTGTAACTCCATGTTTGTCTTGGGTGATCGGGTTCCGGAAGGACGTATATGTAGAAAAATACTTAGGTCCCTCCCGAAAAGATTTAACACCAAGGTAGTAGCCTTAGAGGAGTGTTGAGACATAGATAACATGAAAGTAGAAGAACTCATAGGTTCCGTACAAACTCACGAACTACACTTTAAGGCCTCATCTAGAAAGAAAAGCATCGCTCTAAAGTCCTCTCACAAACATAAGAAAATAAAGAGTGAGTCAGAGGAAGATAGTGGTGATGAGGATGATGAAGAAGAAAAGTTGAACAAAAAATTCAAAAGATTCCTCAAATTTGATAGAGGGAGTAGCCATAACAAGAAGGACAATAAGGGTGAAAAACATAAAGGGAAATCATCCAAACCTTCATCCGTCTGTTGCTATGGCTGCAGTCATCGTGGCCATATTGCCCCAGAATGTCCTAATGGGCCTAAACCAAAAGGTAAAAAGGCAATGGCTCCCACTTGGGATGATACGGAGGAGTCCGAATCCAAATCTAGTGACTCCACTAGTGATGGGAGCCAAAATATTGATCTACCTCTTACGACTTTCACCACTACCTCTCTTCCCTCTAATCTAAGAGAGGATCTCGACCGCTATCCCTTCTAGGAGAAGAAGGAGTTCCCAACCCCTCACCTCATGCTACATTTTATGAGGGTGTTGTGGGAATTAGTTACCCTTAGGCTAATCAAACTAAACATAGTGAGGGTAGCTAGAAATGCTTAAATAGGAAAATCTGAAGATTTTAGCCTCATTTCTGAGTGTATGGGAAATCAGAGGATTCAAGCCTCATGAGCCCAAATTTGGTAGTTTAGCCTTGCTTTTAACTTGTATATTTACTTGTTAGACTATCACCATGCTTAGATTAGCTAATTTTTTTGAATTATATGTTTCATTGTATGCTAATCTTTGCTTAATATTGGTCTTGATATACCATTAGGGGAGGTTAGTTTATTGGGCTATAAGCCCTCTGTGCTTTTATTGCAAATGTATATCTTTGACCAATCATGCATGATTAACTATGCTTAGATAGTTACATTTTCTTGTTAATCATGTTCCTTAGCATGCTTCATGTTTTAAATTTCATGCACCCTATACTCTCCTTGTTAGCATGTGCTTATAGTTATAACTGCGACATACTATCTACTCTTACCTTAACCTTAATTGATATATCATTAAGGGGGAGAGAGTAGTTTGTCAATTGCTGACAGAAAGGGGGAGAAAGATCAAGTCCCACAAAAACTAGTTTGCTATGTTTTGTGATGCAGGGACTGACAGGTTATGGGGGAGAAAACTAAAGAGGAGCTGCTTAATTAGTCATGTTAAGAGTCCTGTATTTATTTCATATCAATGTAATGTCTTGTACATGTATTTTGTTTTGGTACGTTAGGTTTTTATAAGTAATTGATAAAGGGGGAGATTGTTAGTGCACTTTTCTGTGGCATACTAGTGCACCTTGTTTGTCAATCACTTAGGTCAGTGAGTCTAGTGTCGATTGAGCTTAATGAAGATGAAGACCGAAGATTCAAGTATCCCTACTGCATCAAGGAAGAAGAAATAGGTAAAAGTGATACCTTGGTGTGCCTTAACCTTGACCAAAACCTAACCCTTTAACCTCTTTGATGACCTTGACCATCTTAGGAATACCTTTAGTCATCATAGATTGGCTCTAGGTGTCACAAAAAACCATCTAAACCTTAGCCAATATGATTAGGTTGTGAAAATGGGGTTCAGCAAACCAAACTGGCTGAACCCAGGCCTGTCTCACTGATCACGGCCGGTCGGCTGGACTGGACCGACTGGTCAAGACTGGTTGGACTACCTTCCAGTTCGGACAGCAAGCTGCTATAACATGCAAGCCCTTGGGCCGACCGGTTGTGACCGGTCGGCTGGTCTGGTCCGACTGGTCACGACCGGTCGGACAGGCCCCCCCTCTAGACAATTAGTACATTGTCTTGCTTGGCCTTTGGCCGGTCGAACTAGCCTTTTTCTGCCCATTTTATGTCCGTTTGGACCACTTTTATAAAGGGGCATGGCTCATTTTGAGGGAAATGGAGAGTCTTGTGATTGGACCCACTTAGGCTTGGAAGCCAAAGTGTTCTTGCTTACTTAGTTTAATTTGTTAAATTGTGTAAGTAGGTGAAAAGAATTTTAAAAGGTCTTAATTCCCCCCCCCCCCCCCCCCCCCCCCCCCCCTTCCCTATAAGACTTAGCCATAATTCTAGTTGCTCGTTAAGCTTCCGCACATACGAAGTTGTCGTGTTAGACTACCGACGTAGTTTCAGACCCGAGTCTGTACTCCGTCACCGAATCCTTCCTAGCAGGCGCGCAATACTATAAAGAGAGCAATGGAACTGAAGTAGTCGAAAAAGTCACCAAACCAACAGAGGTGACATAGGGGACAGAGCCCCAAGGTGAAAGTTCAGCACAAGAAGATGAAGCTCCGCAAGTGGTCGCCGAAGCGACGATGGCTCGCAGAGAGGATCCGTCACGAAGAAAGAAGTTCTATCTGGTCCCAAAACACCTCCGGAAGGCAGGACAGTCAGTGTTGAAGCAGATTACAAGCCAACAGATGATTGTGTTGCATTCCAGCTTCAATATGCCGGTATCGAACGTTGAGAGGATTTGTCCATTCCCTAAAGGTCCGAGCCAGTTCTACATGCCGCCAAAGATGGGAGCCAGTCACGAGATAAGGTTTCACGCAGGACCCCGCAACCCATAAAAGATTAAAGAGAATGCGAAGAGAATGCTAGTGGAAACACAACCCATTGAAGAGGGAAGATACAGCAAGGCCAGTAGGCACATTTTGGGGAACATGGGCTTCACTTATTTAAAACCACCAGCCTGGAAAGGAATGCTAGCACCCTTTGAAGAAAAGACGAAGGTATATAGAGGAAAAGAAGCAATGCGGGCAAGGTACAAAGTCAGGCACGTTAACATGGGGACAATCAGTCCCATGGAAGAACCGCGACCGGTTGGGCCGAATGAAGTCGTTTAACAAACTGTCGCTCCAGAGCAGATTGAAGACGGAGGTTAGCCCATGTGTTGAGCTCTTAATTGTGAATATTCTAACCCCAATTCATCACACATTATGCATGATTTTCATGATTTAAAGACTAATCTAATGCATGGATTTGTGATTGTAGGAATGAGAGAGAGGCTTCGCCATTCAGATGCTTAGAGGCCCGTCTTACATGCTTGGAAGACCAAAGAACAAAGGTTTAAGGTGGAGCAAATGAGTAATGAAGATTGAGGAGGAAAAACTAAGAAAAACACATGTTTTTAGCTTGACCGATCGGCCAGCCGGCCAAACCCTTCAGAAACAACAAATTCTCTAGACTGATTTTGCGAAGTCTGACCTATGGTCCGACCGGCCGGCCGGCCAGCAGGCCGGATGACAGGTCGGCCATGCACTTTCAGAAGTCAGATTTCAAACAGAGGCAGTCCCATTTTTGTTTTCTCATCCCATTTTCAAGGTCCATGTTAATGATATTTCGAAATCCAACACGTTCATTCGAAGAGGAGCTCGACGCCGAAATAACCCAAGTGGTTTTGTGTCGATTGGAGCTACAGATTGACCGTGGTGGCCAAAACAATACGAACTATCCAGAAAGTTTACAGATTCAGTCTACTCAACTCTGGGCCAGTCCAAGTGACCCATCATTGATGATATGAAGAATCTACTTTGACCATCTTCTAGAACACATCTATATATGAATAACCACAAAGTTTCAGGACAAAAGGATGTGTGGTTTGATCGTACCGGTCAAAGAAAGATGGACCATCCAGAGAGATTCCAACTGCGCAGATTTTATAAGAAGCCCTAAGTGTTCTATTTTTTGTACCATATTCTGGAATTTTTTTGGACAATCTAATCCATCTATCATGTAGAGGAGGAATTTTTCTACTAATATTCAAAATTTGAAATTAATCTGACCTCTGTACACTCCGTAGCGTTGAAAGCAAGATGATTAGTTCTGAAGGTACCCGAATTGCATGATTTTGAGAGGCGGTCGCTGATCTGATTGGTGGGCCCATTCAGAAGATAAACTTGGAAATCTAAATCATCTATGAGGAATATCACATTACAAGGAAGCTACAAATCAAATTTGAAGGCAATCCGATCATTGGTTAAGCCGCACCAAGCGAAACAAATCTACTATGTTGCTGTACTATTGTTGCATTATAAAAGGATGTGCTCTCTTTTATTCCAAATCAAGCAAGGACGTGGGGAGCAAGGAGTTCAAGTCATAGGAGGCTTCCTAGCCTCCTCCAGCTAGTTTTTCTTCCTTTTCTTAGTTCTAGTTCTAGTTTTTAATATGCTTTTCATTAGCTAATCTCTTAGCTACAGCTAAGTGGTGAACCTTATAGTTTTCTTAGATTGTTTAATTCGTTTTTAATGGTTTCAAGTTTGAATTTAATGTTGAACAATGGTTTTTCTTAAGTTTGAATAAAGTTCTAAGTAGTTTTTCTTAATCTTATGATGACTCATGGATGTTTGGAAGAATTACATTAGTTTCTTAATTGTTTTGCAAAGATCTAGACCTGTATGCTTCAAGGAATCGGATTCAAGACGCTCTAGACTTAGATCTTCATGTGGGAACTTCAAACTAAAGTTCTATCTATTTTAAAAATTCTAAAACATTTATTGTTTGTTTATGTGATTTGAATCAAGTTCAAACCATGGTATTAGTTAAGCATTTTGACTAGGTTTGATGATTATTATGGTTATGATCTTAATCTATTTGAACTAGGATTGACCTATGCAATTGAGTGTGCTCAAGTCCTAACTTGAATTGAGGGAATCATGTTGATGAACAACACATGTATTGGATTGCTTTGATAATATAACCGCTCCATCATCCGGCTAGATAGGATTTGATTTCGATTCTAGTTGAGTACGTGAGAAACCACAGCAAATTATGCATCTAAGGAGAGCTATAAGTGGATCCTTGATGCTTTAGTTATCTTTTCATTATCAGATTTTCCTGTTTCATGTTTAAAAATTGATTTCACAAACCTCTTAGATTCTAGTTATTAGGATAGTTGGAATTGTTTACTTCCTTCCCTATGGATCGACCTCGGTCTTACCGAGATTATTACTACATCGTAGCCTTACACTTAAGGCGAGCGAACATATATGGCCTTATATGAAGATGATCAGGGCATTCTATTATGTATCACTTTGCCTTAGGAATATTGATGGCCTTCCTTTATGAATAATTTCGTAATAAGGGAGAAGGCAGTCTTGTGAAGCAATGAGCCAAATACACTGGGGGCAGGCCCCAATATATATTGAGATATTCAAGTTTATAGAAGAAGAAGACGACTGGGGTCAGGCCCCGATATATAATGAGAAACTCAAGTTTATACTAGAAAATGACTAGGGGCAAGTCCCAATATATGATGAGAAAGTCAAATATGTAAGAAGAAATGACTAGGTGCAGGCCAGGAAGGATGACAGATATACATGACAACAAGGAGCTGGATGAAATTTTTTGGATTTATGACACGAACATCTCTTGAAAGCGATAACTGTTGAGCTCTTAATTGTGCATGTTCTAACCCCAATTCATCACTCATTATGCTTGTTTTTATGGTTTATAGACTAAACTAATGCATGGATTTGTGATTATAGGGATGAGAGGGAGGAAGCATCAAAGAGAGACTTGAAGACACCATTTAGAAGCAAAGAAGATCAAAAGACCAAGTTTCGAAAGAATGAAAGAAAGAAATCAGAGAAAAGAAGAAAGAAAGCAGAAGAGGACACCCAAGACCGGTCGTCCGACCGGTCAGCACATTCAACAGAAGGGCCCTGCGGCCACAGCTCTCTGGACTGTCTAAGACCGGTCGTGTGACCGGTCGTCCATTGCTGTGACTGGTCGTGCGACCAGTCCTTGAATTATTTGCTGGGTTGAAAATCTCTAGAACTCTCTGGACGATTTTGGTGTTTTTGAGACTGGTCGTGCGACCGGTCGTCCAGTAGCTCAGACCGGTCGTTCGACCGGTCGTTTGCGTAATAAGACGTGTTTTACAAGTCCCGAAATTCTCTGCGCACTGCGTAAGCTTACGCAATTTCTGGAAGCTTCTGATGCTGCGGAGCCTCCTCACTATAAAAGGACACATAGGGATCGTTCCTAGGGTATCTTAGAAGGGTTTGAGCAAGGTGGGAGGCGGCGGAAGTGGATTTCGGAGTTCCACAACTCCTAGTTGTTGCTATTTTTTTATGCTTTTCTTAGTTGTTTCATGTTTCCTTGGATCATGAACGGCTAAATCTCTTAGCTAGGGCTAAGAGGTGAAGCTTGTAGTGACTCTAAGATGTTTCAATTTGCTTAAGTTGGTTTTAAGTTTGGAATTCATGTTTATGAACAATGGTTTGAAGTTTAATTCAAGTTCTTAGTAGTTCTTCTTAGTCTTATGATGACTCATAAATGTTTGGAAGAAGTGCTTTAGTTCTTAATTGCTTTGTGTTAGTCTAGACCTGTATCTTCCGAGGAATTGGAATACGCTCTAGTACTATGATCTTCATGTGGGAACTTCCTACCAAAGTTCTACTTTTTCTGAAAATCTGTGGTATGTGGGACTGTGCATGTGATTTGAATCAAGTTCAAATCATGATCTAGCTTTGTCTTGTGGCAGGACTTAATGATGGTTATGATTGTGAACTTAGTCTATTGGAATTGGGACTGACCTATACAATTGAGTATGCTCGTCCTAGCTTGCATTGAGTGAATCATGTACATTGGTTTTACATATAGCAGATTGTTGGTTTAATTGATTTATCATCCGACTAGATAGATCTTAATTTCGATTCTAGTTGAGAAAGTGAAAAACCACAGCGAATTGAGCATCAAGGATTGCTACAAGTGGATCCTTGAATCCCTAGTGCCTTTTTATAATTGTTTACTTCAGTTAAGTTCAACATTGCTACTTACATCAATCTACTACAAATCTGGTTGTTAGCTTCTCAATAGAAACTATTGGATGTGTTTGTGAATTCCTCCATAAGTCCCTGTGGATCGACCTCGGTCTTACCGAGATTATTACTACATCGCAACCCTACACTTGGGGAAGCGAACAATACCCTAAGGATACACAAGTTAAGTAAAAGGGAAGTACTATTCTTGCGCATTTTTTTCATTTATGCTTTAATATGCTCAATTCACATTAAACTCATACATAATGCATCATCTTATGCACGCTAGTCTCAAATACACAGCACCGAGTGGTAGTTAAGCAAAAGAATCATTATCGTTACATTGAATCATGAAGCACATGGTTAATAGTTTTAATGTTGATTACATCAGATATGAGTATTGTTCACTTCCCCAAGTGTAGGGTTGTGATGCAGTAATGATCTCGGTAAGACCGAGGTCGATCCACAGGGACTTGTGTAGGAATCACAAAACACTTCCAATGATTTGTAATTAAGAACTAACTAAATAGGATTTTTAAATTGAATGTAGATAGCAATTTTGAACTAAATGTGAATGTTATTAATATAGAAGAGCACTAGGGGTTCAAGGATCCACTCGTAGCAATCCTTGATGCTTAATTCGCCATGGTTTCAGAATTACACAACTAGAATCGGAATTAAATCCTATCTAGCCAGATGATTGTTAGTGCACTTTTCTGTGGCATACTAGTGCACCTTGTTTGTCAATCACTTACGTTAGTGAGTCTAGTGTCGGTTGAGCCTAATGAAGACGAAGACCGAAGACTCAAGTGGACCGGCTGCATCAAGGAAGAAGAAACAGGTAAAAGTGATGCCTTGGTGTGCCTTAACCTTGACCAAAACCTAACCCTTAACCTCTTAGATGACTTGCACCAACTAGGTATACCCTTAGTCATCATCATTAGTCTTAGAACTCCATAAAAAACATGATAAGTTAGACTAATTTAAGAGGTGGAAGCTGCTGTAAACAAAACAGCTCAAACAGCAGTTTCCGATTGATCTCCGATCAATCGGACATTGGCTTCGATAGGACTCCGATCCATCGGACAGAAGCTCCGATCAATCGGAAAATTTTCCAGCAACTTTGAAAACCCACTGGACATATTTCCGATCAATCGGACATACTTCTGATCCATCGGAAGGGTTCAGTCCGATCAATCGGACCATGTTCCAATCAATCGGAATATCTTCCAGAGAATCCACTGGACTGATTTCCGATCAATCGGACATGTCTCCGATCAAGCGGACCTTTTTCCGATCAATCGGAGATGCGCTAATCTGCCTGTTTTTTTTACCGTTGGAGGTCGAACTTTATAAATATTGAGCTCGGTTCTTGGGCATTTAGAGAGGGTTTTGAGAGCCTATTTGTCATACCTTTTGTACATCATATGGGGCCTCAAAGAGGAGGGTTTCAAGTCATATCCCTTGTGTTTTAAACACAAGTGTGGGCATTGAATTGCAATCTAGAGATGACTTGATTCCTCTCTCAAATCTAGAGGTGAGACACTATTCCATATAGGCATATCCCTTGTCCAAGACCTCTAGAAGACCCTCTAGGTGAATCTCCTAGTTAGATCAAGCCACATATCACATGTAGGAGATTCAACCATCCTCCCATCACCTTGGGCATCTCAAAGGCATCACATGCAAGGTGGTTGATCGAGTGTGGCTGAGGCATTGGCGACGCAACGGCGACACGATCGAGGGAGCAAGGGAAGCTGATTGAAGCACGGGAGACGAAGATCAAGCAACCCGAACCGACGCTACAAAGGGGCTCAATCCGACAAGTAAGGTTGTCTTGTTAGGAGTCCATCCACTTAATTCCCTGTGGGAGTTGAGTGTAGAGTTTGTTTGACAAACTCGAACTAGGGTCGTTAACCGATCCTTGGCCTATTAGTTGGGCCTAAAATCTAGGGACATTAGCCGTTCCTTGGCTCGTTAGTCGGCCTAAACAGAGTCTCCAAGGGGGAGCCACCAACACGGGTGTAAACGTGTAGGTTGGGAGGAACCTGTAAACTCCCCGGTTGGGTGGATCCGAATTAAAATACCTTGGTTGGGAGGAACCAGATTTAAACTCCCCAGTGAATGCCGGTGTGCTCAAAGGGGTTGAGTACTTGAACCGGGAGTGGAGTAGACAAGTAGTCGAGCCACTATACATCCTTGTGTTTGTGATTGATCTCGAGCACATTTTTCTTTATGCATTGTGTTTAATTGTTAATTATGTATGCTTAGTTAGGAATGTATGCTTAACACTTGATAGGCACATCCACACTCATAAGATGTACTTTCACTACCTCAAGTAGACTTGAACTTATTGATCCATCCTCATTCAACTCTATTTGAGTAGCATAAATTAGGTTCTTCATTAGTTTAATCATTTATTAATCTATGCTTGTTTAGACTAGGTTGTTTATAGCTTTTATCATATGCTAGTCTTTTGATTGGACCCACGTAGGCTTGGAAGTCGAAGTGTTAATCGCTTACGTAGTTCAATTTGTTAAATTTGTTAAGTATGCGAAAAGATTTTTGAAAAGGTCCTTATCACCCCCTCCTATAGGTTTAGCCATAATTTTAGTTGCTCTTTAAGCTTCCGCACGTGTATGCATAGGGTGTCGTGTTAGACTACCCGACGCAATTTCAATGATAGAGTAATTAAAACAAACAATCTGCTATATGTGTGATTCAAGTACATGATTCCCTCAATTCAAGTTAGGACTTGAGTATGCTCAATTGCATAGGTCAATCCTAGTTCCAATAGGTTAAGATCACAATCATAATCATCATTAAATTCTGTCACAAAGTATAACTAGATCATGATTTGAACTTGATTCAAATCACATAAACAACAACACATAAGCAGAAATTTTAGAAAAGTAGAACTTTTGATATGAAGTTCCCACATGAGGATAAAAGGTCTAGAGCATATTGAATCTGATTCCTCAGAGCGTACAAGTCTAGAATCATTCAAAACAATTAAGAACTCAAGCAATTCTTCTAAACATCCATGAGCCATCAGAAGATTAAGAAAAACTACTTAGAACTTTATTCAAACTTCAACCATTGTTCTTCACTAATAATCCAACTTGAAATCAAAACAAATGAATTGAAACATCTTAGATTCACTACAAGCTTCACCTCTTTACCCTAGCTAAGAGGTTTAGCTGTTCATGATCCAAGGAAATATGAAAACAATTAAGAAAACATAAAAACTAGAAGAACAAACTAGGAGGAGTTGTAGAACTCCGGATTTGACTTCCGCCGCCTCCCACCGTGGTAAATCTCTTCTAGGATGCCCTAGGAACAAGCTAGAGGAGTCATTTTATAGCTTTGGGGCCCTATGTGAGAAGAAACTTCGAGAAATCCCGTAAAAACTGCACTTTGTGCAAAGATTTTCGGAGCTCTAGATATTCCTGAGTGTTGACCAGCCAGCCAGACCCTCTGCCCGGCTGGTTGGACAAAGTGCCTGCAAATGCAATTCTTACTGGAGTCTTTTTTACACAGTCTGATCCATCAGCCGACCGGCCGGCCGGCCGGCCGATGGAACTGCTTCAAACTGGTGAATTTGCTAGATGTTGAAATGTATAAACTGACCCTTCAGTCGGCCGGTCATTTTGTCCAGCCGGTCGGTCAAAGGGTCTGTCCTCCTAAAATGTGTCCAGTGACTTTCTTATTTCTTGAGGGTTTGGCCCGATGGCTGTGGCCGGCCGAACGGTGGACATGAAATTGGCTGAATTCTTTGCTTCTCCTCCTTCATCTTCAATGCACTTTTGCTCCACCTTTGGTCCTTGATTCCTTTGATCTTCAAGGTGTGTAAACAGCCTCTCTAGGCCCTCAATTGATGAATTCTCTTTCTCATTCCTATAACCACAAAACCATGTATTAGTTGGGTCTTTAATCACTTATTTCAAGCATAGTTAGTAATGTAATGGGGTTAGAATATGCACATTTAAGAGCTCAACAAGTATCAGTTAAGCATTTTAAATAAATTTCTATTATCGCTTTTGTCTAACAATGACCGTAAAAAGCGCATAAGAGAATAATTATAGCTTTCACAAGCACCCTGCCACGAACTATATCACACCTTTCCTTGTTGCTTCCATGATAACATTTGCCTCTGCTAGCACCAGCACAGGGTCCGGAACATCCCAAAGTTCAGCTTCAAATTCGTCATTTGCTTACGTCCCACTTCTCCTTCACCCTCATAGCACTTCCTTCACCTACAAGCTTGCGATTTCGGATCCAACATCAGCAAGACGATTCATATGAACATCCATTACCGAGTGTTCTCGCTGCTCTATAACAGGCCACAAAGAAGACAACACCTGTCGTTTCTCTTCAACAGTGGGGTCCGATTCAGCCTGTTTAGCCATAATGACCCATGGAATAGAATCCTTGAAAGAATAAATGCAACAGACAATCGTAAACACGTCATGCCTCATCATCCTTGCACAAGATTCCAGTGTTTTCGCTCCAGGCCCCAGCATAGGCAAATCATGCAGGTTGGCCAATTCTTTCACAATGTTAGATAGTAAGCCCTTCAACACGCTCTTCCCAAAGTAATCTAAGTGAATGAAGAAAGGAATACTGAGCACTTCATCAACAACTGACTCGGCAACTTCATTCGACAGCTTGACAATTGCAGCCGTAGATGTAGTAACTTCCGCAACAGCTCTAGTCGATTCAACCACAACAGATAACTCCATGATAGGCTCAACAAAAAGCACACCAGAAGTTACAAGGATGGTCATATTGTCCTCCAGCTCGACAAGACCCACAGAAGTGCAATAAACAAGACATAATCAGCGTCGTATATGGGAATATAAAGAATCAAGGTAATAAAGCAAGATAAAGCATAACCCTGGTCATCGCACTTATTCTGCGAACGAAGGTCGTCTCGCTCAAGTTCAACAACAACAGAACTCGATGTGTCTGTGAACCCATGTACAATAAGACAGACCGTTTGTGCCAAACAGGCATGCGCAGCTACTAAAAAAGATTCAGCACTTCCTTGTGTGCCCTGGATCTTAAAGCAGGCCTTACAACATCACATGTTTGAAGAGATGAATGTGGGCGTGCACTTGTCAACGGCCCTGTACTCGGCATCATGATAGTTTGAGATACAGAACAAAGCAGTTTAGAGATGTGATGGACCTGAATATCCACACCAACTTGTGCCTTAGTCTCACCTTTAACCACATCTTCATCGCCACCTGCGCCATCAGCACCGTCGTCATCGTCGTAATAATCCACAATAGAGTCAGCATCACCACTACCCTGGGCGTAGCTTGTTTCCCAATTATCACAAGAATAATCAACAGGTTTGTTCTCCAATTATGACTCCGGATCATCGGCGAGAAACCAGAGTTCGATGGACCGAAAGTCTCATAAGAAGATCTAGCTGACATCACCATGATTCATTGTAGGACACAAATGAAATAACATCATAAGAAAGCACGGTACGTGTGACGAGCAGCATAATAAGGTATGCATTAAGGAAAGCAAAGCTACACTATCTAGTCATAATCACACACATAAGAAAATCACATATGCGAATCCATGACTCAGAATAATGCATGGACATAAGATTTAGATGTGCATTTGGTGGATGACTGTGCATGCTTCGTAATGCAAAATGGATGACGGTAAGTCTACATAAACTGATGCACGGATGAATTCATGATAAACCAGGCCATACATATGCCGTGCCCAGAAACGTGTTTAGCGCAGCTAACACCCAGGCTCACATCAAAGATAGTAGGATTGCAGGTGCGTGTACGAGCTGACATAACATGAGCCTAGGACCGAAGACTCAAGAATTGCAAGACCTCATATACAATCCAACACACTCATGCATAAGTCCAGTAAAAACATGATAAGAATCGCCTTCTTAACTTAGAAGTGAAGAAATGACTCAATAAGTCTGATATTTATACTCGAGCCCAGGAACCGGTGCACTGCACTAACATGATGTAAGCATCCAGCGCAGCACATCGAGGGGCACTTGTTGGGGCTCAAAATCTCACCCATGATAAAACAACATATGACGGTTCATTAACAATGATTTGGATAAGCCTAAGTCTTGAAAAACACCCAAAAAATGTGATCGGGCGCCAGTATAGCCATAACCCTAAGTGGATTACGCAATCCCGACCAAAACTAAGAACTGACATTTTGGAGTCGATCTGGACATGCGTATTGCCGCCAAATGATCCGAAAGGCCCAAAAACCCTTAACACCCGAATTTGAATGTTGTGTGATACATATTTTTATCTATGCACCCCAAAATATGTTATGCACCTGTCTAGAGCTGACCGAAAGGGTTCAGAACCTACGAATGCTATTTCCGAGCCGATCCGGATATGTGTATTGCCGCCAAATGATTTGAAACGCCCGAAAACCCTTAACACCCAACTTCGAATATCGTGCGATGCATATTTATATCTGCGCACCCCGAAATGCGTTCTGCCCTTATCTAGAGCCGACCGAAAGGGTCCGAAACCTACGAATGCTATTTCAGAGCTGATTATGACATGTGTATTATTGCCAAATGATCAAGAATTCTAGAAAACCCTTAACTACCAAATTTAAATGCCATGCAGTGCATATTTTTATCTATGCACCCCAAAATGCTTTCTGCCCCTGTCTAGAGCTGACCGAAAGGGTCTGGAACCTACAATTTCTATTTTGAAGCTGATCTAGACATGCGTATTGCCGCCAAATGATCCAAAATGCCTGAAAACCCTTAACTTCTAAGTTTGAATGCCATGCGGTGCATATCTTTATCTACGCACCCCGAAATGCGTTATGCCCTTGTGTAGAGCTGACCAAAAGGGTTTGGAACCTATGAATGCTATTTTGGAGTTGATATAGACGTGTGTATTGCTGCCAAATGATCCAAAATGCCTGAAAATCCTTAACTACCAAGTTTGAAAGTCGGGCGGTGCATATTTTCATGTGTGCGCTTCCCGGAGTGAAGTTCTATACGAAGAGCCGACCTAGAGGGTCCAAATTGGTAAACCACTACCAAAGTTTACAACATCTAGTCCTCCACACCCCATCTTGTTCATTTGATAAGTCGATAAGAGCTTAAATCGGCTTAGCGTCAGTGACTTCGATCCCCGAAAGGGTACCTATCCTTAGAAGGGTCGCCCGTTGGAGCCTAAAATCCTAAAATATTCTAAGTCTGGGAGCTGTTTCTCTCTTGTAAAGTGTAGAACCTAGAAATATTCTAAGTAGTGGAGAATTTTCATTTCTAAGAGGGACATGCAGAAGCTCTGAAACCACATGCGCCAGCCGCTTGCGCCTAAGACATTTCCTCTCAAAAAATCTCCCGAAAAACTCCTAAAAATGTTCAAGATTCACAACATGCACTCGCCCTGAAAACACATGCGTCAACCACATTCGCCTGAAAATCCCTCCAGAAATACATGCACTCACCATATCCGACTGCCCGGACTCGGACCCGGACTCGATTAAACTACTATAAATAGCAGGTCAACCTGATGACAAAAAAAAACATCATCTATGGATGACATCTGCTGAGCTCTGAATTGTGCATATTATAACCCTAATTCATCACACATTATGCATGGTTTGCATGTTTAAAAGACTAATCTAGTACATCTTTTCTGTTTGTAGGAATGAGAGAGAGACTTCACTGATTTGATGCCTAATGAGTCACTTTGTGTACATTGAAGATCAAAAGATTAAGTACCAAATGGTAGAAAGAAAGATGCAAGGGAGAAAGAAAAGAAAGAAGAAAGGTTGCAGAAAAATGCACTGTCGTCCGACCGGTCGAAAATTCAAGTCAGAAGTCCCTTTGTAGCTGACCTTGGTGGACCAAAAATAGACAAAATCAACCGGTTGTCCGACTGGTCATATTTTACTGGAGCTGTGAAGATTTTAGAAGAAACTCGTTAGACCAAAATTGAGGGTCGACGACCGGTCACCCAACCGGTCGACCATGCAACAAAAAACAAAAATTTCGATTTCTGTTCCGAAAATTTCTACGCAAGTGCGTAATTCCTTATGCAATTCTGGAATCTTCCATGTAGTAGATGTTGAGCCATGAATTGTGCATATTCTAACCCCAATTCATCACTCATTATGTATGATTTTTATGTTTAAAGACTTATCTAATACATGTTTTTGTGATTGTAGGAATGAGAGAGAGACTTCACCAATATGATGTCAAAAGAGTCACTTTGTATGCATTGAAGATCAATAGAACAAGTGTCAAGAGGTAGAGGAAAGAAGCAAGAAAGAAAGAGAAGAGAAAAAGAAGAAAATATGAAAAAAAAAATCTCTTAGACCTATCCCTAGACCGGTCGCTAGACAGGTCTTCAGACAGTCTATAGTAGTCCAGAAACTTAATTCTTACTGGACTGTTTTTGTGCTTCTTAGACTGGAGCCAGACAAGTCTATGGTGTTCTAGAAACTCTGATTTTCAATTTTAGGTTTCCAAATTATGGAAGGACTACGCGTTTTCTCGAATCTTCCAAGTTGGTGGTGGATCTACGCTATAAAAGGACACCTCCACTCCCTTCCTAAGGCATCTACCAACATGGGGAGCAAAGAGATCAAGACATAGGAGGCTTCCGAGCCTCCTACAATTAGTTTTCTTCTTCTTCTAGTTCTAGTTCTAGTTTTTAATGCTTTCTTTTAGCTAATATCTTAGCTAAAGCTAAGAGGTGAAGTTTGCAGTTAGTTTCAATGCTTTAATTCGTTTCTTCAAGTACCATTTACTTATTTATGGATTTTCAAGTTCTAGTTTGAATAAAACTTGAATTTTTAGATGAATTATGAGATTTTGTGTACTCCGGACATGAGGTCGTTACAATTCTCTGAGATTGCCATGATTGGATTGTTTGAATTCGAATTTTAGTAACCCTGGAGCATGTCATAGTCTCTTGGCATGGCTGTTACTTCGAAGGCTACAAGTTCAAGTTCTATGTGCTTCATTAGAACTAGAAATCTGATTTTCAGATTTTGGTGGGATTATTTGTGCTTGAATGTTATATCCTCCAATTAGATGAGAGTAGGGCTTTGATTCTAATTGTGTTGTGCTTAGATTAATGGATTGGTATTGTACTAATACAAGTGGATATTTGATGGTCTAGTTCTTCCCAAATCTCATATTTTCCTATTTTATGTGGAAAACATTTTCCTAAACTTCTTAGATTCTAGTTATTAGAGTAGTTGGAATTGTTTACTTCTTTCCCTGTGGATCAACCTCGGTCTTACTGAGAATTGTTACTACATCGCAGAACAAATTTTTGGTGCCGTTGCCGGGGAAAATGTTAAACGGTTCTAATTGTTCTTGTAGCTATAAAGTAGTCTTCGTTAGGTAGGATTTTCAGTTTTTTTAGAAGATTTTCTGATTCTTTTTCTAGATTACTAACTATTTTTGTTTTAATTTTGTAGGACATTGTTGCTGGCATATTTCTCACCCTCATTGGGTAACATCTCCCCATCCCTTCTTTTTGTTCTTTTTCCTTTATTAGGGTAGTTTTCAATTCCTTAAAATTCATTATGACTAATTAGACGGGTAGTGCATATGCATACCTTTTAGAAGATGAGATGCCGAACCATAGGATTCAAGCTTATTATGATCAGAATCCCTCCAAGTATGAGTATTTTTCTGAGATTCTAACAACCTCCACTATCCTCTCAGGTAAGACGATGCGTGATTACATTAATGAAAGCACTACACATATTGAGACACGGCGCAAGATGATGGGGGAGTACCAGAAAAAAAAATTGAATAATGATCAATCGGGGAAAACATTACGTGATTACCGAATTGAAAATAACATGAGTGTTCCACCAAGTATGGTAGAAGGTGTGCCACAACAAAGGAACAGGTGGATAGTGGCCAACTAGTTAAGACAATGCGTGGTCACTTGTATGGATATGACTATCAACCATCACATAACTCTTCATCCTATAATGCGTATGGTCTTAATTCGGGAAGTCAGCATTCTCCTTGTTCAAAGGAAGAAACAACCTTGGTTATCAACAATCACCCTAAAACATCTTCCTCTCATGATGACATGTATATACATATCTTTGAGGACTTAGCGAAAGAATGTGAGTGCAAGCAATCAAATCAAGCCTACTCGCCATCTTGTGAAGACGTTGAGCCCGAAATTGGGGGCATCAAATCCATCCCCTCTAATGAGGATGGGGCTACCCAAGTCCTACCTTCTTCGAATATAATGAATAAACTTTTAGAGGAGATCAATCTTAATGATCCCAATTATGGTGAGTCCACTATCTCTTTTAGATGCTTTTAACTTAATGATGAAGAGATTTCAATGACGGTTGACGAACCCAAGGAACTATAAAATTTCAAAGCAATAGTGGAGTTACTTATGAACCTATGGTTTCTTTTTCCCAAGGGCATAATGATTATGAGTCTCTCAAGGATATGCATGCTAGTGAGATGGTTGAAGTCGATCTTTTTTAGTCCTTCCATCAACAACACATGCCAAATTCTATTATGAAGGACTTCCCTTTGAGTGAAAATTCATATTCTTTGGATGAATGCTTGGCTCACTTTGAAAATTCAAAAGACCCAATTATTCAAGAGATTGTTAAAGCCTTGCACACTTCCAACTTTGTATCCTATACTAGTTATGAGAAACCTTGTTTGGAAGAATTTCACTCTAAGGAGTGTGAATCCCTCACCATAGAAACTGAATTTTTACAATCACTTAGGGAGGATGAAGAACTTTCATCTAATTATCTCAACTTCCTAAAGAAATGCTTGGCCCACTTCGATGATCTCGAGGATGAGATGATTAAGGAGTTGGACATTTTGTTAGACACGATGTCGGTGCCTGAAGAACACCATTTTACTGATTTACACTCTTTACTATTGTTTGTGGAAGCGCTGTGCAATTCTGAAATTGTGGAGGAAATAACCCTAACTGAAGAATACTTGATGAACATCTCTCCACCATCATGGGTCCTTCAGCCCATGGAAAATTCTGATTAGGAGGACCCATTTTTAATCAATCACAACTTAATTCAGAATTCGAGGAGATATCTTTTTGCTGCTCTTATCTCCTCCTTACATGCATGTGGTGCACACTATGATTGGACTTCAATGATGAAAGCACTCATGTCTACTATTGATTAGGACTTTGGATGGTCCTCATGATAAATTTGTTGAAATTAATGAAGATCCTGCTCAAATTTGATCATGTAGTCGATCGTACTAATCAAAGGTAGGTAGGTAGGTTATGATTTATTTTTCTATATTTAGGATTGAATAAGTCTCATAGAGACAATGGAAGATGCTAAAATTGATCAACTTGCTACCGCAGGTACTCTCGTTCTCACTCTCCTTTATTTTATGTCATTACTCTCATGTCATGCTTATTGCATATCTTGTTACGTTGAGGACAATTTAACATTTTGGTTGGGGGGTGAGATTCCTAAGATGAATCTACTAGCTTTTGTGACGTTTCATGAAATCTATGTAGAAAAAATTTCAATTTTTTTGAAAATTCAAGTCTTTTGGAAAACTTTGTTTCTATGTACTTGGGATGTTATAAGTATAAAGGAAAGAGTGATTAAGTGATTAATTTTGAAAGCATTGAATTAACTATGATATAATAGTTTTCTATATGAATTCTCCTATTGAGTTGATTGGTAGAAAGTTTTGAACACTTTTGAGTCTAGTTCACATTACACGATTCTCATGGTTTGAAGGGGTTGTGTAGATTTGTAGATTGGCTTGACTAAGATTTAAGGTGCTGAGGAACCAAGCCGGGAAACCTTGTCCATCCTTGTTCATGTGAAGTAACAAAAAGAATGAAAGATATGGATTTCTAAAAATCCTATCTATGTTTATAATGAATGAAAGAAAAGAAAAGTGATTACATTAACTAGATGTTGAAAAATTTCTGAAAAGGGCTACCTATTACCAACCAGGAGATGGTCTACCCATAACTAAAGTTGGAAATGGGAAGTAGTGTGGAAGCCATCGAAGGAACGGCAAGGTTCTTGTCATAGGCTTGTTGTTGATCTGTACACTCTTAGATCTTTCGTTTCATTGATCTATGAAGAACATAATCCTGGAAATTCATGAGATGAACTTTCACCATGCACATTAGACCACGCTTGTTCGAATCCTTCTATTTGTCAATCAATCGGTGGGGATTCTATGCGAAATGCTCATTATGTTTAGGGAGTTTAAGATTTCAACTTCTATCACTTGGTTTCTTTGAATTTTGTACTTATATGTCTTAAAGTTTATAAAAGTATAGTTTCCGAGAGAGAGTTGGGTTCTGAAAAGTTGGATTTATTTCACAGATGTTTTGCTTGGGACTAGTAAAAAGCTGGTTGGGGGTGTGTTAAGCTTCGAATTGTGCATATTCTAACCATAATTCATCACTCATTATGCATGATTTTTATGTTTAAAGACTGATCTAATACATGTTTTTGTGATTGTATGAATGAGAGAGAGACTTCACCAACATGATGTTAAAAGGGTCACTTTCTATACATTGAAGATCAATAGAACAAGTGCCAAAAGGTGGAGAAAAGAAGCAAGAAAGAAAGAAAAGAGAAAAAGAAGAAAATATGAAGAAAAAAACTCTTAGACCTGTCGCTAGACCTGTCCCTAGACCGGTCGCCAGACGGGTCTCCAGACAGGTCTTCAAAGAGGTCTACAGTAGTCCAGAAACTTAAATCTTATTGGACTGTTTTTGTGCTTCCTAGACAGGTCGCCAAACAGGTCTATGATGTTTCAAAAACTCCGATTTTCAATTTCAGGTTTCCAAATTGCGAAAGGACTCCGTGTTTTCTCGAATCTTCTGAGTTAGTAGCGGATCTAAGCTATAAAATGACACATCCACTCCCTTTCTAAGGCATCTAGCAATGTGGGGAGCAAAGAGATCAAGACCTAGGAGGCTTCCTAGCCTCCTACAACTAGTTTTCTTCTTCTTCTAGTTCTAGTTCTAGTTTTTAATGCTTTATTTTAGCTAACTTCTTAGCTAGAGCTAAGAGGTGAAGTTTTTAGTTAGTTTCAATGCTTTAATTCGTTTCTTCAAATACCATTTACTTATTTATGGATTTTTAAGTTCTAGTTTGAATAAAACTTGAATTTTTAGATGAATTAAGAGAGTTTGTATACTCTGGACATGAGTTCCTTACAATTCTCTAAGATTGCCATGATTAAGTTGTTTGAATTAGAATTGTAGTAACCATGGAGTATGCCATAGTCTCTTGGCATGGCTGTTACTTTGAAAGCTACAAGTTCAAGTTCTACGTGCTTCATTAGAACTAGAAATCTGATTTTCAGATTTAAGTGGGACTGTTTGTGCTCGAATGTTATATCCTCCAATTAGATGAGAGATGGGACTTTGATTCAAATTGTGTTGTGCTTGGATGAATGGATTGGTATTGAACTACTACAACTGGATCTTTGATGCTCTAGTTCTTCACAAATCCCAGATTTTCTTGTTTTATGTGAAAAACTATTTTTCTAAAATTCTTAGATTCTAGTTATTAGAGTAGTTGGAATTGTTTACTTCTTTCCCTATGGATTGACCTCGGTCTTACCGAGAATTATTACTACATCGCAGCCTTGCACTTGAGGTGAGCGAACAGTAGAGCATCAAACTTATAAAACGACACCTATGATTTGTTCATAAGGTATCGTAGAAGAGATTGGAGGTCGTGGGAAGTGAAGGAGAGCATGGTAGAGCGTCCACAACTCTGCCAACTTCGGGTTTTTTTAGTTTTTCATGTTTTTCTTTAGTTTTTCTTTTGATTTTAGTTGTAGCATGATAATGCTCGTCTAGAACCTCTTAGCTAAGGCTAATAGGTGAAGCATGTAGCTAGTTGTCATGTAGAATTTGTTTAATTCAAGTACATTTACTTAAAGTTTGGATATTTAAGTTTTAATTTGAATAAAGTTGGTAATTGTGGATATTTTATGAGAGTTCATGTGCTTCGGACATGGGTTCCTTGCAATTCTCTGGGATTATCATGTTTGGATTGATTAGATTCGAATTGTAGTAACCCTAGAGCATACCATAGTCTTTTGGCATGGTGTTACTTCAAAGGCTACATGTTTGAATTCTATGCTCTTCATTAGAACTAGAATCTTATTTTCTGACTTAAGTGGATTGTTTGTGTTTTAATGCTTAATCTTCCAACGAGATGAGAGATAAAACTTTGAATCTAATTGTGTTTATGCTTGGATGAATGAATTCACATGGGACTACTACAAGTGGATCCTTGAGGCCTTAGTTTGTTTAATTATCAGATTTTTATAAAAGTTACTATTTTTACTTAGGTCTTAAAATCAAACTCCCAAATTGTTGAATTTGAAGTTGCTAGAATAGTTTTAATTGGTTTACCCTAATTTCCTATGGATCGACCTCGGTCTTACTGAGTTATTACTACATAGCAAACCTTGCACTTGAGGCGAGCGAACAACATCAGAACGATGCAAGGGGTAGCATGTGCCCGCTTTGTCTTCCCTTGCCGGATCCCCTCGTTGGAACTAGATTTCATTGCTATAACCCCTCGCCAGAAAGGGATTTTTCCGCTGGAGCTCGAATGTAGAGGGAGAGAGAGGGAGGAAATCCAAAAAATGGCTAAGTAGTGGAAAATTTTCACTTTCAAGAGGGACATGCGCCCACCTCCTCTTGGCTGGAAAACTAAAAAAATATTCTTAGTAGTGGGAAATCCCATTGTTTCAAGAGGGACATACACCCACTCCCTTAGCAGCTTGAAAAACAAAAAATGGCTAAGTCCCTAAGCCACATGCACCCACCAGTCTGTCGCAGGCGCATGTGCTATGCCACATGCGCCCGGGAGGGAGGCCTTCCCTCTCTCTTTCTCATCTTTCAGCACATGCACCCAGGGGGGGTACACATGTGCCCACACCTCCCCCACATGTTCCTGGACATCCTTCCCTAGCCTGGGACGTCTATGGTGTGGCTCGTTTTGGGTCGGTCCCATCTCTTCAGTGTAGTATACCTCCCAGACACGTATGGACATGCTTTATCCATCCCCTAGACTGGATTTTTCAACGGTCAATGTTAAGGACCTCTAATCCCTAATTTTCTCCAAAATGTCCATTTTTACAACTCTGAAAACTGTACTGCACATCTCTCTGCACTGCATTACACAGCATACCTGCACACATGCACTACACTGTACACCTTATTTACGTAAAAACGTTTTCCATTTACTTTTATTTATGTAAATAAGGAAGTACCCCCCATTTAGATTCAATAAAAAATACTAAAAAAATAAATTCCCAACAATAAAGATTTTGATTTTCCATCGAAAGTACAAATCGTAACTTTTTGGCACTACCCAAAAAAGTTCTTCTTTTGAACAGAGGAGTTTTTTTCCAATCTAAACCATCTAAAAAATCTTAAATACCCTAATTAGGCTAAAACATTAAATATTCATCATATTTTATGGTCGATCTGTAGATATATTAATAATCCAGGTTTTTACTTAGAATTTTCAGGCAGCGAAATGACCAGAACATCATTTTAGTACAAATTCGTACATAAATGGATCTATAACTTAATAATGTTCCTTACCTCGTACATTTGAAATTACGTTAGATCAACACACTTGTATAGACGTATGTGTGCGGAAGGTTAGAGAACAACTAGTATTATGGCTAAGTCCTAGGGGGGGGGGGGGGGGGGGGGTGATTAGGACCTTTTGAAATTTTTTTTGCCTACTTTTGCAATTTATCAATTTAAACTAAGTAAGCATTAACACTTTGGCTTCCAAGCCTATGTGGGTCCAATCACAAGACTAGCATATAATTTAAGCAATAAACAACATAGTCTAAGCATGCATATATAATCAAATAATTAAACAAATGAAGCTCCTAATCTATGCAACCTATGTTGACTTATGAGAATGGATCAATGAGCTCAAATCTACACTACTAGTGAAAGAACATCTTGTGTGAGGATGTGCCTATCTAGCGCCTAGCATACATTCCCATTAAGCATTCATAATTAATAATTAAACATACAATGCTAAGATAATAATGTGCTCAATTCAATCACAAACATAAGCATGTATAATGGTTTGACTTTGGGTCTACTCCACTCTTGGTTCAAGTACTCAACCCCATTGAGCACACCAGCATTCACTATCGGACGTTTTAAATGAGGTTCACCTTTCAACCTTTACACGAAGGTTTTACCGGTTTTACCTCTCAACCATAAATGGAGTTTTAGACAAGGCTAATGTTAGTACATCTTTTGTTGTCAATTGGCGTGTTGGTTGGTCGCGTCTTGTCGTGTGAGCCCCGGTCGAAGAATTGAAGAGCAAGACTTGAAGATTACGCTTCGTCCATTGCTTAAGCTCATGCTGAAACAAGATCTCAGGTAAGTTGCATATAGATCGACCATAGGAAACCCCAAAACATCAAAGAATGGCGTAATGACTCACATATCCAATCCCATTCCCTCTCGACCCTTGCACAAGTTGATCAGACTTGTGGTCCGTGGCTGGTGCAAAGCCTATTGAAGATATGTCTATACATTGGACCCTATGCACCTCATCACTTCATAACTTGAAGTAATCCGCTGATGTGTTGAAGAACTTTGTCACAGCAAACCATCTGGACAAGCCGACCGGTCTTGACCGGTCGGCCAGGCTATTCAAAGATCATCAGATCCCTGCTGGAAGGCTTTCAAATGGACAGCCGACCGGTCTTGACCGGTCGGCCAGCTATATTCAAACACTCCAGTAGCTTTGCTGCATTGCTTAGAAAGGTAGCCGACCGGTCAAGAACGGTCAGCCTTCACAGCTAATCCTGTCCAGCAAGCACAGTCGACCGGCCAAGACCGGTCGGCCTGTATTATGGAAATCCTCCAGCAAGGGGATCCGACCGGTCTTGATCGATCCGCCTTCATTTACCATTTACTCTAGCAAGGGGGTCTGACCGGTCATGACCGGTCGGCCAGACCCAGATGTGGCTTCTGATTCAAATGACGACCGGTCCGTCTGACCGGTTGAGATACTTCTCTGACAGGTCGGTCGTGACCGTTTTTTATCCGTTAGGGCCATCATTTGGGGATCTATATAGCCATGACTTGAGGTCTTTCATGGCATGCATTCAACACCCTTCAAGAGCTAAGATAGAGAGCGTTTACTCACATCCTCCTACCCTCTTTGCTCTTGTTCCCCTTGAGTTCATCATTCAAACCTAGCCATTAATGGCTTATCAATGAGTATTCAAAGCTCGGTTTGAAGTATGAACTCAAGACCTTCATTCATGGCTGATCTACCTTCAGAATATATTTATAAGGTCATTTATAGCCATTGAATGTTTGTAGTTTGGTAGTTCCCTCATTACCATTGCATTGAATAGGCAAGAGGAACTAGACCAACTCTCTCCCAACTACTTGGCATCAACATAACCTCATCATTTGCATCGGTTGCTGATCTTGGGAGCATAAAGAGAAGCTGAAGCACGTGGAGCTGAAGCTACTCATCAAAGGCATCGAATCGGGGCTTAATCGTCTAGGTATGTCTAGTTTTTGAGAGTCCATTTATTCAGTCACTATTCTCTGGATTGGGAAACTCCAGCGGGAGGGTACGTGACCATCCTTGGATTAGGATTGGTGAGAGTTTGAGATCCAAACTCGTCAAGTCCCAGGATTGGGCCATCGGCGGATGGTAAACGCGGTCCTAGATCAAAGGATGTCAAGGTTGATGGTTAACCTGATTTAAAACCAAGACTATAGTGAAATCCGGTGGTCTCATAGGTTGAGATCGTGAACCGAGAGTGGAGTAGGGAAACCGAGCCACTATAAATCGCTGTGCATTGTGAGATTGAATGATTGCTATGTGTTGAATGGTTTAGTCACTCATGAATGCTAACTGTTTGATGAAATGCCCATGATAGTCCTTGCTTACAAATTGCTCATATAAACGCCTTGAATGCTATTGTGATTATCTTATTTGATAAGATTGACTTGATTAGTTTTTAATTGTAATTGGAATTTGAAAAGTCCTATTCACCCCCCTCTAGGACATTAGGCATATCTCCAAGTATCTCTATAAGCGGTAAAACCGCAATTTCAATTGGTATCAGAGCGGGTTCCTCTGCTCAGGTTTAAAAACCCGGAGTGAGATCCTAAGAGAGCTTGAAAATATGTCTAGAGAGGTCTCTTCATCCGTTACTAAGCCTCCCTTCTTTGATGGGTCAAACTATCCATATTGGAAAGCCCGAATGTGCATCTTTTTGGAATCCATTGATTCGGACGTTAGGGATATGATTGATATTGGATATAAACCCCCAATGGACACTATATGTAAAGAAGGTGAACCGGATGTCCTCAAGCCAAGAGATAAGGCGATGTGGACCGATTATGATAAAGCTCAACGGGTTCATAATGCCAAAGGGCTGAATGTCATCTTTTGTTCAGTGTCTAAAGATGAATTTGGCCGGATTCAAAATTGCACAACCAGTAAGCAGGCATGGGACATTCTTGAAGTTACTCATGAAGGAACGAGCATTGTTAAAAACTCAAAACTTCAGCGCCTCTCCACACAATTTGAAAACATTACTATGGAGGAGCACGAAACTTTTACTGATTTCTACACCAAGCTGAACAAGATTACAAATGAAATGTGGGGCTTGGGGGATCCTATTCCGGAGCATAGACTATGTAGGAAAATTCTGAGATCCCTACCGGAACGGTTCTCTTCCAAAGTGACTACCATAGAAGAATGTAGGGACCTAAATACCATGAAAGTTGAAGAACTTCTAGGGTCCCTTCAAACCTATGAGCTAGGTTTCAAAACTCCCTCCAAATCCAAAAGTACAGCCCTAAAATCTTCTCACAAGAAACAAGAATCTGAATGTGAAAGTGAGGAAGATCTAGACTTAGAAGAAATGGCACTTATGGCCAAGAAATTTTAAAAATTCTTCAAAACTAAGGGAAATACTTCTAGAAGGAAACCCTACCAGAAGGGTAAACCTTTTGATTCTAAGAACAACGAAGGAAAATTTGTTAAGTCAAAAGATCCTCAATGCTACAAGTGTAGAGGATTTGGTCACATTGCATCCGACTGCACCAATAATAAAGCCAAGAAAAAGGCAATGGCGGCTACATGGGATGAGACTGAAGAATCTGAATCTGAATCAGTCATATACCAAAGTGAGGAGGAGCAAGGTTCAATCAGAATTTTAATGGCCTCCATTACTGATATTGTGCTTCAAATTGAGCCCATTGCAAAGATCACCGGAGACATTGATGATCATGAATCCTCTAACACTGAAAATGATTTCTTGAGTGATGATGAGAATGAGGAGGAAGGCCTTCAGGAGGTATACAACCAACTATACATTGAAAATGTAAATACCATAAAAAAGTTGGGCCAAATGAAGGCTGAAAATGACAAACTGATGAAAAATCTTGACGGATTGAAAATAGAGAATCAAAAGATGGGTCAAGATCTAGAAGAGCTGAAAAGGAAGAATGATGAGCTTGAACAAGAAAAGAAAAAGCTCATAAGTGGTGAATCTCTAGACAAGCATGCTAGACTTGAGAAAGAACTCAAAGAGGCGAACACTGAAATTGATCGTCTTAAGTGTCAAGTCGTTGACTCTAGAAGACGGTTCGCCCAAGGAGAAGAAAACCTTGAAAAACTCCTAGGTGTTGTAAGATCACCAAGGGACAAAAGAGGTTTGGGCTATGACAGTCACACTTCAAAAACTACCTCAGTCCATCCGATTGTAAGAAAAGATCATGGTGCATCAGGGAGTAAAACTAGAGCATCTCCTGTCTGCCATGCTTGTGGAGACATTGGCCACTTAAAATTTGAGTGCTTGGTATTCAAAAATCCAGTCAGAAACTTGAAAGGTAAATTTGTACCGGCCGGGAAAAATGTCCAAGCTAATTGGAATCCCCCCATGCATTCTTCACCAAAGAGGGGAAACATTCGAAAGAATTATCCTGCTCTTCCTAGGAAGGACAAGAGGATGGACGAACTGTTGGAGCAAATTAAAATGCTGAATTTGAAAACTACTCTTCTCTTGCGTGAAAAAGAAAAATCTGATTCTCCCAAGAAAACTAGAGAATCTCACCATAAGAACACCTCTCATAAAAGGACAACAACTAAATGGGTTGTTAAGAACAAGTGCTTAGTCATTCATACTGCCTTAAAAGCTGGAAATACCCCTAGATGGTACTTGGATAGTGGTTACTCTAGACACATGACAGGTGATAGATCTCAATTTTGTGCATATGACGAATTTGATGGTGGGTCTGTCACATTTGGTGATGGGAGCATACCTAAAATCATTGGTAAAGGAACCATCATAGGGCCAGGTTTGCCAGAAATTGAAAATGTGCTGTATGTTGATGGCCTTAAACACAACTTATTGAGTATCTCACAGATTTGTGATGAAGAGCACTCAGTAAGCTTCTCCAAAGATATGTGCAAGATCCTGAACTCCATAGAAAAATTAGTCATGAAAGGTCTACGCACAAGAGACAATTGCTATGTCATTAAAAATCTCAACAATTCAAGCTCCTCCACCATGTGTCATGTGGCCGTTCAAGATGAAACAGAACTATGGCACCATCGACTCGGTCATGTACATTATAGAAATCTGTTTAAACTGAGTCAGAAAAATTTGGTGAGAGGTCTACCCAAGATGGGTAAAAGACCAAATATTGTGTGCGCCGCATGCCAAAAAGGTAAATAAATCAAGGTTGCACACAAGAGAACCTCTATCCTGGTCACATCAAAACCATTTGAAATGCTACACATGGACCTAGTTGGTCCTACCAGGGTACTTAGCTAAGGTGGAAAATGATACTTCTTTGTAGTCGTTGATGATTACTCTAGATTCACATGGGTCGCCTTCCTAAGAGAAAAATCTGACACTTTTGGTGAATTCCAAAAACTAGTGAAGCGACTTCACAATGAGAAAGGATACATGGTTGCAAGAATCAGGAGTGATCACGGCGGTGAATTTGAAGATCATCGTTTGAAGACATTATGTGATGAATTGGGTATTCGTCATGAGTTCTCAGCACCCAAAACACCTCAACAAAATGGGGTTGCTGAAAGGAAAAATAGAGTCTTGTTGGATATGGCCACAGCTATGCTTAATAATAAAAATCTTGCTCAAAATCTGTGGGCCGAAGCTGTTAACACTGCCTGCTATATTATTAATCGAGTTTATTTAAGGGCAGGTCTAAACAAAACAGCTTATGAACTGTGGTGTGGAAAGACACCGAATGTTAAATACTTTAAGGTCTTTGGTAGTACATGCTATATTATGAGAGACCGAGAAAATTTGGGAAAGTTTGACTCCAAAAGTGATGAGGGTATCTTCTTGGGATACTCATTAAATAGTAGAGCTTTTCGTGTCTACAACCTTCGAACCTCATCAGTTCAAGAGTCAATCAATGTGACTGTGGATGATAGCTTGGATAAAACTGTGTCTCCAGGTGATGAAGAAGAAGATGAGGGCATATGCAAGACAGGTAAATCTGATAAACAACCCTCATCTCCAAATGCCCCCACTGCTCCTGGTGATGTACAAATTGTTAAGGATCACCCCCTCAATCAAATCATTGGGGATCCTAGCATTGGTGTCAAAACCAGGAGACAGTTGGAGGCAGTCAACAGTCACCTGTGTTTCACATCAAAAATAGAACAAAAAAATGTTGATGAAGCTCTAAATGATGAATTCTGGATCCTTGCAATGCAGGAAGAGCTTCAACAATTCATTAGAAATGAAGTGTAGTATCTGGTCGACAGGCCGAAAAGGAAAAATGTTATTTGAACCAAATGGATTTTCAAAAATAAATCCGATGAAGCTGGGAATGTAATACGAAATAAGGCTCGGTTAGTGGTCTTCACTCCCCAAGTGTAGGGTTGCGAAGTAGTAATAATTCGGAAAGACCGAGTATCGTTCCCACAGAGATTTATGAATGGGTATTCTCAGAATTTAACTAAAACAACTAATAATTAAGATCCTATTAAGAACTAAAACTGGAAAATAGCGATTTGGATTTAAACAGTGAATGGTTAAGGTAATTTCAATCTAAAAAGGCACTAGAGCACCAAGGATCCACTTTTGACAAGTTTCAATGCATCAACACAACTAGGTCTCTCATAACTCAATCGGAATCGAGTTCATATCTCTATCCGACCGGAATATAGAGTGGTTCAATCAACAATTATCCAAAATAAGTGCTTATTCATTGATTTAATTCCCACAACCATGCTCAGGCCTTGGGCACACTCAATTGTATAGGCCAAGCCTCTTTCCAATCTAGTTGAGATTCATAATCATAGTTTTCACCAAATCCTGTCACTAGACTTGATTACAACTCATGATTAGAACTCTAATTAAATCAAAATCAATCAATAAACAACTATTCCAGATTATACAACAAAAGATAAGAACTTTAGTTAAATGAGTTCCCACATGAAAATCAGGCCATTGCATACAAGGCAATCAAAGCATCTACCATGCCCGGAGTCGATGGTAGATCAATGAACTACACAAGCACAACAATGCTCAAAAGCTAAGATACTAATTTAGGATCACTAAGAATCACATGAGCCCGGAGTCATCAAGAGATTAAAGTAGAAACCAAAATAGTACTTGATTCAAACTCATATTGAACTAAAATTCATCAATTAAAACATAAAAGGAAACCTAGGTTGCATCAATCCATAAAAAACGAATCAAAAGCTTCACCTCTTAGCCCTAGCTAAGAGGTTTTAGTTCATCTCTAACATCCTTCAACTAAAAGCCTCTAAAAACATAAAAAATTACTAAAACAGGAAGAAAACTAAAAATCCGAAGTAGAATCCGTCTCCTGAGCAATCCCCACGTCCTAGCATCCTTTGGTATGAAGGGAAGACGTCCTTTTATAGCTTGGAGGTGTCCTTTACGCAAGAGAACTCCAAATTTTGCGTAAAACTACGCACTTGCGCAGAAGATTTCGGAATCCCCAAAATAGAAACAGCCTATTTACACTTGGCCGACCGGTCTGGACCGGTCGGACTTCACTTGCAACAGTCCAGAGAGCACAGCCGACCGGTCATGACCAGTCGGACTGACTTATCCATTGATCCAGCAAACGTGGCCGACCGGTCGGACCAAGCTGTCCATCTTCTAGTGTGCATCAAAGGAGCGGCCGACCGGTCTTGACCGGTCGGGCTTCTTTGGCTGAACGGTCTAGCCTCTTTTCTTCTTTATTTCTTTCTTTCTTTCTTCTTTTCTCTTCTCTCCTTGCTTTGTCTTTCTTTCGTCCTTCTTCAACCCTCATCCTATGGTCTTCAATGCTCTTAAAGGGCTCCATTTAGCCTTCAATTGGTGAAATCTCCATCTTGTTCCTACAATCACAAATCATGCCTTAGAATAGTCCTTTAAACATGTAAACCGTGCATAATGAGTGATGAATTGGGGTTAGAATATGCACAATTAAGAGCTCAACACACCCCCCAACCAGCATTTTGCTAGTCCCGAGCAAAACATGCGTGAAACAAGTTTTATTCTCCAAAACCCAACTCCTCTCGAAACTATTCTTCTATACATTCCAAGACACATATGCATAAAAATCAGAGAAATTCGGTGATAAAGGTTGAAACCTTAAATTCTCAGAACATAATAAGTGTTTATACGAAATTCTCGCTGATTGATTGACAAATAGAAGAACTTGAACAAATTCAACCTAGTGTGCATAGTGAAGGCTCATCTCATCAGTTTTCGGGATTATCTTCTTCATAGATCAACTAAACTATAGATCTCAAGGTGTATAGAGCAACACAAACCTATGACAGGAATTTGCCTTACCGTCCTTCCGACGACTTTCACACTACGTCCCATTTTCGGCTTTGGTTACGGGTAGACCATCCCCCGGTTGGTAGTAGGTAGCCCTAATCGGAATTTCCACCATTTTTCCATCATTCCCAATTTCATCCTTCCTTTTCCTTTTTCTTTTACATTACATAGGATTTTTAGAAATCCATATCTTTCGTTATTTTCCCATGGACAAGGATGGACAAAGTACCCCGGCTTGGTTTCTCAATACCTCAAATCCAAGTCTAGCTAATCCATGAATCACATAATCCTTTCAAATCATGAAAATCGTGTAATGTGAACTAGGTGCAAAAGGTGTTCAAATTTTCTATCAATCATAAAAATAGGTGAATTCATATATAAAACCATTATATTAGGAGAAGTTCAAAGCTTGCAACATCCCTCACTTCATATCTCATCTTCTTATACCCATGCTATCTCGAATGCATAGAATCAAAGTTTTCCAAAAGAGTTTTGAAATTTAGAAAAATAAAAAAATTTCTACATTTATTGCTCGAAATGTCACAAAAGCTAGCAGATTCATCATCTAAGGAATCTCTCACCCCCCAACCAAAACTTTACATTGTCCTCAATGTAATAAGATATGCAATATGCATGACATGAGAGCAATGACATAAAACAAAGGAGAGTGAGCAAGAGAGATATCACCTGGAGCATATATTTCATGGCAGATTAGCTTTTGGAGATGGATTACTTCACAACTAAATCAACTATCAAAGCAAATCCTAATGGGAAAGCATTCTAGCAAATTATCCTCCGTCAGACTAGGAGGTTAATCCCAATAACTCATCCAAAAGCATAAAGTCAAGCAGAATCATTAGATGGATCAAAAGGTTTCGCAGCAACGTCATCCAATATCCTGCTTTACAATAAACATGTGTGTGAGTAATCGTGCTAAGCCACTCAAAATCCCAAAAAGGAATTTCAGTGGGTTTCTTAATGTTTTCACCACATGTATAAGAGGAGACATCATCATATTTATCAGAAAAAATATGTCTCCATTCAGATTATCCTGGGCATTGATATTGCAAGTAAGGATCATCCCAGGGTTGGTGAAGTTCGGTATGCATGATCCACAAAGGTGTGGAAATATGAATTGATTTCTCAGCACAACTAGGTATTGTTTCCACATCCTTCTCTTGGCTAACGTCATAGGCTGATACCGACTCAAAAAGTGTGACCATATCCCTTATCATATCATTGTTCTCATCAAGGGAGTGAGTCACTTCTTCGTCTAAGTGACCGGAGTAAAAAGGTGAGAGGGACTCATTTTCCACAATAGAATTGATCATGTTTATTTCGTGGACCTCCTCATCCTCATCCTCTTGTTGGTTTTCAATATTGAAAGCATTCAACTCAATCGTCATATTGCCAAAAGACATTTGTATGCCCCCACTCCTACAATTTATGATAGCGTTTGATGTAGCTAAGAATGGGCGGCCAAGTATGACAGGAATTTGAGGACCAATATTAACCATGGGTCTCGTGTCCAAGATAATAAAGTCTACCGGGTAGTAAATTTTGTCAACTTGGACAAGAACGTCCTCAATTACTCCTCTCGGAATACGAATTGATCGGTCAGCAAGTTGTAATATGGTTTTGGTGGGTTTCAATTCACCTAAACCGAATTGTTCATAAACCGAAAAGGGAATTAAGTTTACACTTGCCCCTAGATCAAGTAGAGCATGTTTCACCTGGTAGTCTCCAATCACACATGATATTGTTGGACAACCGGGATCTTTGTATTTCTTCGGCATCCCGTGGTTGATAATGGCACTCACATTCTCTGTCAAAAATGCCTTCTTTTGCACATGTATTTTTCTTTTAACCGTGCAAAGGTCTTTTAAAAATTTTACATATGACGGTATTTGTTTAATGGCATCCAACAATGGGATGTTGATTTTGACTTGCTTGAAAACCTCTAAAAATTCCTGATATTTATCTTGAGGTTTGGCTGGAATCAAGCGTTGGGGGAATGGAGCAACGGGCCTATATTCTTTCACTGGCTCTTTTTCATTCATGGTGATGCTAGGTCCATCATCCTCTTTGGAAGATACCGGATCATTAGGCGTTGAAACCTTCACCGGACCAGGTTTTTCAATGATTTTACCACTTCTAAGAGTGGTGATGGCCTTAGCATGTTCCATATGTTGGTTAGAAGAACTAGGCACACTTATTTCGCATTGTGGTTTTGGATTTGGTATGGGTTGGGCTGGAAGCATCCCTTCCCTTGCGTTTAAGCGAGCCTTGATTTCCTCCACCGAATTTTTAAGCTCAAGCATTATCGTATGGTTGGATTGATTTATTTGAGCTTGACCTTCCATGAATGCTTTCAAAGTATCCTCTATAGGCATTTGAGGTGGGGCCATTTGCATTGGGGGCCCCCTTTGAGGATTATTTTGATTAGCCGTGTTTCCATTCGCCCAATTGAAGTTTGGGTTGTTTCTCCAACTAAAATTATTCGTGTTTGAATTTGGAGTACTAAAAGGTCGTTGATAACTATTCAAGGCATTCGATTGTTCAAATAAAAGTTCTCGAAACGCATAGATTGTTGGACAATCCGGCGTTTGATGCACATTAGAAGCACAAATACCACAAATAGTTTCAACAGCCCCCTTTTGTTGGGTTGTGTCCACTTTCTTTAGTTCCATCTCCTCGACCTTTCGTGTGAGTCTAGCCACTCTAGAACCTAGATCATCTTGCCCATCTAAAACATAAATTTCTCCCTTTTCCTTGGCTTGGGGTTGTTTTGAACTTGTTGGCTTAGATGTATCCCATGCTTGTGTATTTTCAGCCAACATGTCAAAATAGTCCCAAGCTTCCTCCGTTTCCTTATTCATGAACTCCCCATTGCACATCATCCCCATAAATTGGCGCATGGTTGAGTTTAATCCATCATAGAAGAAACTAATCAACCTCCATCGTTCATAGCCATGATGTGGGCATGCGTTTAATAGCTCATTATACCTTTCCCAACATTGGAAAAAGGTTTCTTCTTCTTTTTGGGCGAAGTTCATTATGGCCCTTCTTAGTGCATTGGTTCGATGAGTAGGGAAGAATTTTTTAAGAAACTCCCTAGTCATCTCAGCCCATGTCCCAATAGACCTCGGCCTTAAGGAATGTAGCCATGATTTGGCCTTCACTTTCAAGGAAAAAGGGAATAATTTAAGTTTTATTGTATCCTTGGTCACATTGTCATAATTTATTGTGGCAATGACCTCTTCAAATTCCTTAATATGTAGATACGTGCTCTCAGAGTCGAGTCCATGGAATCTAGGAAGAAATTGGATCAACCCCGGTTTAAAATCAATATTTCCTACATTGTGAGGGAAAATTATGCAAGAGGGAGTACTCGTCCTAGCTGGTTGTAAATAGTCACGTAAAGTTCTAGGTTGAGGTACATCCCCTGCTTCATTCTCGTCCAATTCAGTAAGGTTTAGGGCTGGATTTTGATTAACCCCTTGATTTGGTTGATTTTCAGCCATCTCTCTAGTAATTTCAGGAAAATTTTGACGTTTCCTAGCACGAGGCTCTTTATCAATCCCTTCAACAATTACTCCGTCACGATTGAGTCGGTTATTAGATCCCCGACCACAATTTGGCATGCAAAACCAAAAAGAATGAACAAAAAGGAAAGAGAATTCTTCCTTCTTTCCTTTACTCCTCTCTAAGACTTAAGTACAAGGTGTCTTGCAATGGCTAAGCCAGAAGCAAGGATAGAGACTGATTTCTCCTGGTCAATAGGGGTTCAAAGAACTCCCCACCCACTCTTTGAGTCTTTTGAGAAAAAGTACAGAAAAAGAAGAAAGAGGAATAGGTTGAGAAGAGAAATCTCTGAGCACAAGGTGATCCAAGACGGCAGAGCCGATCAATAGGAATCCAGGTGGCACAAGGCCTACCTTTCAGAGATCTAAAAGGACTCTCCACCCACTCTACAAGAGATGAATATGATAGGAATGAGTAGGAGAAGAAGAAGAATAGGGTTAGAACAATAAAACCTGATTTGTGACTTAAGATGCCTTCTTCTTCTTCAACTTCCTAAAAATCCCTGAATTAGTCCTATGTTAGAATCCTGCAAAAATCAAAACAAAGGAAGTTAGTATTTAGAAGAAAACCTACTCTAGAAAGCAAAACAAATCCTAAAACTATCTTAACACAATCTCAACTAAAAATTATTTCAGAAAATTCTAAAAATACCGCATAGAAATCCCCGGCAGCGGCGCCAAAAACTTGTTCACTCCCCAAGTGTAGGGTTGCGAAGTAGTAATAATTCGGAAAGACCGAGTATCGTTCCCACAGAGATTTATGAATGGGTATTCTCAGAATTTAACTAAAACAACTAATAATTACGATCCTATTAAGAACTAAAAACTGAAAAATAGCGATTTGGGTTTAAACAGTGAATGGTTAAGGTAATTTCAATCTAAAAAGGCACTAGAGCACCAATGATCCACTTTTGACAAGTTTCAATGCATCAACACAACTAGGTCTCTCATAACTCAATAGGAATCGAGTTCATATCTCTATCCGACCGGAATATAGAGCGGTTCAATCAACAATTATCCAAAATAAGTGCTTATTTATTGATTTGATTCCCACAACCATGCTCAGGCCTTGGGCACACTCAATTGTATAGGCCAAGCCTCTTTCCAATCTAGTTGAGATTCATAATCATAGCTTTCACCAAATCCTGTCACTAGACTTGATTACAACTCATGATTAGAACTCTAATTAAATCAAAATCAATCAATAAACAACTATTCCAGATTATATAACAAAAGATAAGAACTTTAGTTAAATGAGTTCCCACATGAAAATCAGGCCATTGCATACAAGGCAATCAAAGCGTCTACCATGCCCGGAGTCGATGGTAGATCAATGAACTACACAAGCACAACAATGCTCAAAAGCTAAGATACTAATTTAGGATCACTAAGAATCACATGAGCCCGGAGTCATCAAGAGATCAAAGTAGAAACCAAAATAGTACTTGATTCAAACTCACATTGAACTGAAATTCATCAATTAAAACATAAAAGGAAACCTAGGTTGCATCAATCCATCAAAAACGAATCAAAAGCTTCACCTCTTAGCCCTAGCTAAGAGGTTTTAGTTCATCTCTAACATCCTTCAACTAGAAGCCTCTAAAAACATAAAAAATAACTAAAACAGGAAGAAAACTAGAAATCCGAAGTAGAATCCGTCTCCTGAGCAATCCCCACGTCCTAGCATCCTTTGGTATGAAGGGAAGACGTCCTTTTATAGCTTGGAGGTGTCCTTTACGCAGAGAACTCCAAATTTTGCGTAAAACTATGCACTTGTGCAGAAGATTTCGGAATCTCCAAAATAGAAACAGCCTATTTACACTTGGCCGACCGGTCTGGACCGGTCGGACTTCACTTGCAACAGTCCAGAGAGCACAGCCGACCGGTCATGACCGGTCGGACTGACTTATCCATTGATCCAGCAAACGTGGCCGACCGGTCATGACCGGTCGGACCAAGCTGTCCATCTTCTAGTGTGCATCAAAGGGGTGGCCGACCGGTCTTGACCGGTCGGGCTACTTTGGTTGACCGGTCTAGCCTCTTTTCTTCTTTATTTCTTTCTTTCTTTCTTCTTTTCTCTTCTCTCCTTGCTTTGTCTTTCTTTGGTCCTTCTTCAACCCTCATCCTATGGTCTTCAATGCTCTTAAAGGGCTCCATTTAGCCTTCAATTGGTGAAATCTCCATCTTGTTCCTACAATCACAAATCATGCCTTAGAATAGTCCTTTAAACATGTAAACCGTGCATAATGAGTGATGAATTGGGGTTAGAATATACACAATTAAGAGCTTAACAAGTGGCTCAGGGATATTCACAAATTGAAGGCACTGATTTTGATGAAACATTTGCCCCTGTAGCCAGACTCGAGTCTATTAGAATTCTTATGGCTGTTGCTTGTGCGTTAAAATTCAAACTATTTCAAATGGATGTAAAGAGTGCCTTCTTGAATGGTATTCTTGATGAGGAAGTGTATGTTGAACAACCAAAAGGATTCATTGATCCTAAGTATCCTCACAAAGTGTACCGGTTGAAAAAGGCGCTTTACGGACTCAAGCAAGCACCCCGTGCATGGTATGAGCGCTTAACTCATTTTCTTGTAGACCATGATTTTGCTAGGGGGAGCGTTGACAAAACTCTATTTATTAGAGAAGCCGAGAATTCTGTATTGATTGCCCAGATTTATGTGGATGACATGTTTTTGGATCCACTTGTGAGAAAATGTCCATCTCCTTTGCTAAATTAATGACATCTGAATTTGAGATGAGTATGGTAGGAGAACTGAACATGTTTCTAGGGCTTCAAGTAAAACAACTTGCATCAGGTATATTCATTACTCAAGCCAAATATGCTAAAGACCTTGTTAAGAGATTTAGCTTAGACTCTGGTCGTTCCTACACTACACCTATGAGCACCACTATTAAGTTATCAAAAGACCTTGCAGGGAAAAGTGTAGATCAACATCTTTATAGAAGCATGATTGGTAGTCTTCTTTATCTCACTGCTAGTAGACCAGATATTGCTTTTAGTGTAGGTGCTTGTGCCCTCGGTTTCAGGCTGATCCCAAAGAATCTCACCTTACCGCTGTTAAGCGGATCATCCGGTTTGTTGGATGCACCACCGAATACGATCTTTGGTACCCCTTTGATTCATCTACAGATATTGCAGGGTATTCAGATGCCAACTGGGCTGGTAACATGGATGATCGTAAATCAACCAGCGGTGGGTGTTTTTATGTTGGAAATTGCCTTGTGGCGTGGCATAGTAAGAAACAAAACTCCATCTCTTTATCCATAGCCGAAGCAGAATACATTGCTGTTGGTAGTTGTTGTGCCCAATTATTATGGATGAAACAAACCTTGACCGATTATGGGATCAACCAAGGCACAATGACTCTATTTTGCGACAATACTAGTGCCATAAATATATCGAAAAATCCAGTTCAGCACTCGCGCACTAAGCACATAGACATTAGGCACCATTTTATTCGAGAATTGGTTGAAGATCACATAATATCTCTCGAACATGTGCCTACCGAGAATCAGCTAGCTGACATCCTAACGAAACCTCTGGACTCGGTTCGCTTTGCGAACCTCCAGAAGTCCATCGGTGTTGGATGTATCTAGTTTATCTAACAAGTGTATGTTTTGCAGGAAAAATCTGAGGATTAAGCCTCTCTTTCTAATCTTTATAGGTATATCTGAGGATCTTTGCCTCTTTCATTGCTTTCTACGAAAATCCGGGATCATAATCCCAAATTCTTATCCTTTATCGATAAATCTGGACCTTAAGGGTCCCTCATTTTGTGTTAAGGTGTACCTAGGTACACCATGACCATGGGTGTTGTATCCTTGGTAAGGGTACCTGTTTTTAAAAGAAAATGGTCTGTCCAAAGGACAGACTTTCTTCTCCAGCAGATCTAGTGCAGAAATTCTCTGCTATGCTAAAATCTTGCCAGCCGACCGGTCAAGACGGGTCGGCCTTCAGTAAAAAGCTGTCTGGACACATCACTTATGCCATTCGACCGGTCAAGACCGGTCGAGCTAAGTAGAATATGCTGCTGGAAGTCCCAGTTCTCTTCCCACGACCGGTCACCACCGGTCGTGCATCCCAGTCCAGCTAGCCCGCTCGTGAACCGTCCGAATTGGGGGGGGGAAGGGGGGGGGGGGGGGGGGGGGGGGTATTTAAAACTAGTTGGAGCTTATTTTAGGTCAGTCACTTCCAATTTTTTCACCTCCTCTTGCTGCTCCAGCTCCACCTCTTGCTCTGCAAGGTGATTTCGCGGCGATTCGTTGCTAGATTCAAAGCTCTAACCTCCTCTACTTCACTCCTATTCACTCTCATTCATGTGGTAAGGGATTCCTTCTCTTCACTCTCTATCTTCTTTGGTTCATCCCTTTCCTTCATCTCTTGGAGTGATTTAAAGATCTTCTTGCCGCTTCCATGTCGTCCCAAGAGAGCGAAGATGAGCTCCCTTTGAGGAGGAGTGATCGTCCCAAGGCAAAACCTAAGCCTCCTCCTCCTCGCCCTTTAAAGTCCAAGAAAACAGCTTCCAAAGGGAAAGGGGCTGCCTCATCTTCTGTTCCCCCTGTTAAATCTAAATCTTTGGGGAAAAATGTCTCATCCCATTCCACCCATTGGGATGATTTCAAGGACAAGGAGGTAGTCTGTGAAAAATCAGTCCACTTGGGTGACTTGTCCGACTATAACGTTCGTTCCATGTTGGATGCCATCAATTGGGGCCCCGTACTCCACATGGGGGGCCCAGTCCAATTTGACGTTGTTAGGAAATTTTATGCATCCTGTGTCCATGTCACTTCCTCTCCCCCCTCTTTCAACGTCGAGGTTGGTGATCGGGATTGCCTGTTTACTTTGAAATCCATATCAGAATTTGTTGGCGTTCCTATTGTTGAGGAGCCTACTTTCGATTTTTCCTCCTTGGGTCCCAAACCCAACCTTGTTATTGCTCAATTCCTATGTGGTTATGGGACACCCAAATGGGTGGGAGGTGCACTTCGAGCATCCTCTATGACATGAGATTTCCGCATTTTGCACAACCTCTTCTTCCGCAATGTATACCCGCGGATGAGTAACAAAGCGGATGTCACCGAAACTATGTTTCGGTTGCTGTATCGTGTTGGAAAGGGTCATCCGCTCTGCCTTCCCACTCGGATCATGAATATCATTCACCAGGTCATCATGCGCGACGATGGAAACTCCACTAGTCTACCTTTTAGGCATCTCATATGCACATTAGCTGAACATATTGGCATTGTTGGTACTGATAAAATTCACAAGCCTGTCATTATCAACCGTACCATCATTGCTCATATGGAGCTTACCAAAGAAGTTATCCAGAGTCGTCATCTGCAGGAGCAGCAGCGGGATCAGGCCGAGCCGTCCCAGCCTGAGGCTCCGCTTGCCTCCACTGGCCCTTCCCACACTTCACCATTAGGTCCTTCCTCTGATCCATCCCTCGATCCACGAGCAGCTCCAGGTCGATTCAGCACGCCGCCTAGAGCCTTTTCTTGACGACGATCCCCTTCCGTGGATCCACCTTCATACATTGCGGAGCTTCGCCAGCTTAGGGCGGATATATTTCAGCTGCTTGACAGGCTCGAGTAGACCGGGGACCAGATTTTGTAGGGTCAGGACACCACACTTGTACAGCAGGAGGCCCTTGTCACTCGCCAGGCACAGATAGAGAGGCGGATAGAGAGATGGGAGTGCGCGACGCATGGGGACGTTCCACCCCCTGATCTGGGAGATGGAATAGATTACTAGTCTTATGTCTTGGTCACAGTTACTTTTTATATGACCAACGACATTGTTTGGATTTCATGCACTATCTTTTATAGGTTGTCTGTATATTTTGCACGGATTGATACATATTTGCATTTGGGCTGCTTGACCATTTTGGTATATATATGGATGCTATAGTTATATCTTTTTATATGAGCTTTTGATCTTTTATTGAATATCTATGGGAGGTTGGATGGTTTGGGCACATTTACCCCTTTTAGGTCATGCTTTGTGTTCTGTGTTTGTCTAGATATACATCTGGAGGGGTGGTTGGTTGATTGGGCTATAAGCCCTCTATGCTTTCATGATTACTTGTATATCTGGCATGCTTTGTTCTTTGAATCTCCTTAGGGCTTAAATTTTTGTATCTCTTCCCTGTCTTATGTGATTGACATATTTTCGGCGCTAGCCTTGTAGCTTTATTAGGCATATCTTTTTGCTGGCTAACCCTTGTCAATTACTAACAAAAAGGGAGAGAATCATCCCACCTAGAAGGTCCGATTATATCTTTTTGCAGGACTTTGTAGGTGCAAGCATTGAGGGGGAGATTTTGAAGAAAATCGAGTCTGTACATGTCCTTTTGTAAAGATTATGTTGTATATCTGTATAGACATGTAAATGGGTGTATATTTCTTTCTGTTTAAGGGTCAATCATGATAAGGAGTCATGATTTGTCTAGGTTAGATGTTTTGTCACGCAATTGACAAAGGGGGAGATTGTTAGTACATCTTTTGTTGTCAATTGGCGTGTTGGTTGGTCGCGTCTTGTCATGTGAGCCCCGGTTGAAGAATTGAAGATCAAGACTTGAAGATTACGCTTCGTCCATTGCTCAAGCTCATGCTGAAACAAGATCTCAGGTAAGTTGCATATAGATCGACCATAGGAAACCCCAAAACATCAAAGAATGGCGTAATGACTCACATATCCTATCCCATTCCCTCTAGACCCTTGCACAAGTTGATCAGACTTGTGGTCCATGGCTGGTGTGAAGCGTATTAAAGATATGTCCATACATTGGACCCTATGCACCTCATCACTTCATAACTTGAAGTAATCTGCTGATGTGTTGAAGAACTTTGTCACAGCAAACCATCTAGACAAGCCGACCGGTCTTGACCGGTCGGCCAGGCTTCTCAACACAACAGCAGCTTGCTGTGATGAAGCAAATGGGCAGCCGACCGGTCTTGACCAGTCGGCCAGGCTATTCAAAGATCATCAGATCCCTGCTGGAAGGCTTTCAAATGGACAGTCGACCGGTCTTGACCGGTCGGCCAGCTATATTCAAACACTCCAGCAGCTTTGCTGCATTGCTTAGAAAGGTAGCCGACCGGTCAAGACCGGTCGGCCTTCACAGCTAATTCTGTCCAGCAAGCACAGCCGAACGGTCAAGACTGGTCGGCCTGTATTATGGAAATCCTCCAGCAAGGGGATCCGACCGGTCTTGATCGATCGGCCTTCATTTACCATTTACTCCAGCAAGGGGGTCCGACCGGTCTTGACCGGTCGGCTAGACCCAGATGTGGCTTCTGATTCAAATGATGACCGGTCCGTCCGACCGATTGAGATACTTCTCTAACAGGTTGGTCGTGACCGTTTTTGATCCGTTGGGGCCATCATTTGGGGCTCTATATAGCCATGACTTGAGGTCTTTCATGGCATGCATTCAACACCCTTCAAGAGCTAAGAGAGAGAGCGTTTACTCACATCCTCCTACCCTCTTTTTTCTTGTTCCCCTCGAGTTCATCATTCAAACCTAGCCATTGATGGCTTATCAATGAGTATTCAAAGTTCGGTTTGAAGTATGAACTCAAGACCTTCATTCATGGCTGACCTAACTTCAGAATATATTTATAAGGTCATTTATAGCCATTGAATGTTTGTAGTTTGGTAGTTCCCTCATTACCATTGCATTGAATAGGCAAGAGGAACTAGACCAACTCTCTCCCAACTACCCGGCATCAACATAACCTCATCATTTGCATCGGTAGCTGATCTTGGGAGCACAAAGAGAAGCTGAAGTACGTGGAGCTGAAGCTACTCATCAAAGGCATCGAATCGGGGCTTAATCGTCTAGGCATGTCTAGTTTTTTAGAGTCCATTTATTCAATCACTATTCCCTGGATTGGGAAACTCCGGCGGGAGGGTACGTGACCATCCATGGATTAGGATTGGTGAGAGTTTGAGATCCAAACTCGTCAAGTCCCAGGATTGGGCCATCGGCGGATGGTAAACGCGGTCCTAGATCAAAGGATGTCAAGGTTGATGGTTAACCTGATTTAAAACCAAGACTATAGTGAAATCCGGTGGTCTCATAGGTTGAGATCGTGAACCGGGAGTGGAGTAGGGAAACCGAACCACTATAAATCGCTGTGAATTGTAAGATTGAATGATTGCTATGTGTTGAATGGTTTAGTCAATCATGAATGCTAACTGTTTGATGAAATGCCCATGATAGTCCTTGCTTACAAATTGCTCATATAAATGCCTTGAATGCTATTGTGATTATCTTATTTGATAAGATTGACTTGATTAGTTTTTAATTGTAATTGGAATTTGAAAAGTCCTATTCACCCCCCTCTAGGACATTAGGCATATCTCCAAGTATCTCTATAAGCGGTAAAACCGCAATTTCAGCTAACTCTCAACTCGATGCACGTTCACTCCCGTGTCGGAGGCTCCTTCTTGGAGACTTTGTTTAGGCCTGGTAAACGAGCCAAGGAGTGCCAAACAGCCCCTCGTCTTTAGGCTGACAAATGAGCTAAGGAATGGTCAACATCCCTAGAGGTTTAATCTCAACAAACAAGCCAAGGATCGTCAAACAACCCTAGTTCGAGTTTAACAAACAAATTCTACACTCAACTCCCACAGGGAATTGAGTGGATGGACTCTCAACAAAGACAACCTTACTTGTTGGGTGAGCCCCTTGTTCAGCGCTGGTTCGAGTTGCTTGATCTCCGCTCTTCCTTGCTTCAATCAGCTTCCATTACTCCCCCAATCATGTTGCCGCTTCATCGTCAATACTTTAGCTACACTTGATCGATCACCTTGCTGTGATGCCTTTGAGATGCCCAAGGTGATAGGAGGGTAGGTTTGAGAACTCTATAAGTAATAGGAATGGGTTGCCTAGAGTTGCTCACCTACAATGATCTTATCTTAGAGCTTTGGATAAAGATATGACTATCAAGAAAGATCTAAACTATAGAGATCATGAGGGAATGAAGGACATCTTCGTCATGGGCTTGGAATGTTCCATTCTTGTGTTAAATCACAAGGAAGATGCCTTGCATAGGTTAGGAATGATCCTCAAATGGTCTCCAACAATGGTGGCTTCAATCCTCTCAAAATCCCTCTACTTACCCTTAAAAACGAGCCAATCCTTTAAATAAATAAACCCCTAACGGCTATAAAATGGCTCTTTTCGACCAGTCGGATAGGGTCCTCGACCGGTCGTAATACATGGCATGGATAGGATTCTTTGTTGTCTTAAAACAAACTGTCGCCGACCAGTCAGGCAACCGGTTATATTAAACGCCCAGATATGTATTTTCAATGGGAGCACACTGTCTGTTTAAGGCCATCTACCGACCGGTCAGAGCATGAAAACTGCATATGCTCAGTTATTTATTACAGCAGTTCATGCAACCTCTGGACCATTTGTTTAGGTGATTTTTTAGGACACCTAGGGCCAATCTAAGATGACTAAGGGTATCCTAATAGTCACGGTCATTTAGAGGTTATAGTTTTGGGTAGGTTCAAGGTTAGTGTACACTAAGGCATCTCTTTTATCTGTTTCTTCTTCCTTGATGCAGCTAGTCCATCTTGAGTCTTCGGTCTTCTTCTTCATTAAGCTCAACCAACACTAGACTCACTGACCTAAGTGATTGACAAACAAGGTGCACTAGTATGCCACAGAAAAGTGCACTAACAATCTCCCCCTTTGTCAATTACTTACAAAAATCTAACTTACCAAAACAAAATACATGTACAAGCTATTACAATGATATTGAAATAAATACATGACTCTTGACATGCCTAACTAAGAAGTTCCTCTTCAATTTGCTCTACCATATCCTATTAATCCTGCATGTCAAAACATAGCAAACTTGTTTGGTGGGAGTTGATCTTTCTCCCCATTTTTGTCAGCAATCGACAAATTATTCCCCCCCCCCTAATGATACAATAATTAAGGTTAAGGTAAGAGTAGGTAGTATGTTGCAGTTATAACTATAAGCACATGCTAACAAGGAGAGTACTGGGTGCATGAACATTAAAACATGGAGCATGCTATGAAACATGATTAACAAGAAAATGTTACTTTTTAAACATAATTAATCATGCATAATTAGTCAAAGATATACATTTGCAATAAAAGCTCAAGGGCTTATATCCCAATTAACCAACCTCCCTTAATGGTATATCATGACTAAACCTAAGCAAAGATTAGCATATAATTAAGCACAAAATTATCATAATTAGCTAATCTAACTAGTGAAATACTCTAACAGCAAATATATGAAATAAAAGCAAGGCTAAACTACCAAATTTGGGCTGATGAGGCTTGATTCATTTGATTTTCCCATAAACATAAAAAATGAGGCTGAAATCCTCAGATATTCTTATAGAAACCATTTCTAGCTACCCTTACTAACTATGTTTTGTTTGATTAGCCTAAGGGTAACTAATTTTCTCAACACCCTTATAAAATGTAGCATGAGGTGAGGGGTTGGGAACTCCTTCTCCTAAAAGGGATAGTGATCGGGATCCTCACTTAGATTAGGAGAAAGAGAGGTAGTGGTGGAAGCCATGAGAATTCTCACTGGTTTTTGGCTCCCATCACTAGAGGAGTTACTAGATTCAGATCCAGATTTGGACTCCTCCGTGTCATCCCAAGTGGTAGCCATTGCCTTTTACCTTTCGGCTTAGGCCCTTTTGGACATTCCAGGGCAATATGGCCACGATGAACGCAACCGTAACATCGGACGAATTTGAGTTTGGATGATTTCCCTTTGTATTTTTCATCCTTCTTTCCCTTCTTGTCATGGCTACTCCCTCTATCAAATTTGAGGAAACGTCTGAATGTTTTGTTTATCTTATCTTCCTGATCTTCCTTATCATTACTATCTTCCTCCGACTCACTCTTGATTTTCTTATGAGAGTGTTTGAGGGAAGTTTTCAAAGCGATGCTTTTCTTCTTAGAGGGGGCCTTAAAGTGTAGTTCATGATTTTGGAGAGAACCTATAAGTTCCTCTATTTTCATGTTGTCTATGTCTTTACACTCCTCTAAGGGGTGTTAAATATCTCAGGTAGGGACCTAAGTATTTTTCTACATATACGTCCTTTTGGAACCCGCTTCCCCAAGGCAAACATGGAGTTACAAATATTAGACAGTTGTGTATAAAACTCCATAAAAGTTTCAGACTCCTTTATTTTAATATTTTTAAATTTGGTGGTTAAGAGCTGAAGCTTCGAGCGTCTTACTGTGCTAGTTCCCACGTGGGTAACCTTAAATACATCCTACGCTTCTTTTGCGGTTGCGCATGTAAAAATATGCTGAAATTCATTAGGAGAAACCGTACAGCAAATCACATTAAGAGCTTTGACATTTGCCATGTATTGAGCTCTCTCATTGTTGTTAAAACTAGAAAAAATGATCAAAGGTAGTTTTTCCTTTGTTTCATTATTCTAGGGAATTCTGAGTAGAGAAGCGTTCATAAACAATCACAAGCAATCACAAAGTATACACGAAAAAGCACAGTAAAGTGAATTTTATTCCAGAGATTTCGAGATCTTTTACATTCCAAGCTGCGAACTAGTCACGAACCCTTAATTACATCAATGGAGGATCACCCTTGATTAAGAGGAAAAAGTAAATGAATGCATGCATTATAGATAAGTTAAATAAAGCATTAAAAGAGCATAAATGTAAATGAAACAAACCACAAACAACACAAAGATTTTTACATGAAAACCCTTACGGGAGAAAACCACGGCATAAAGCGACAAGATTCCATTATGAATGCAGCTATACAATAGATGGAATATTAAAGAAAAAACCCGGATAGATCGAGCAAGTAACTTAGATTGTTAGGGACTATGGTCTTGAGTTCACGGTCACAGAGACTAAGTTTCGAGTTTCTTTTGGACTGAACCATCATTTAGACAAGTTAAATGCTTATCCCATGTTCTTTAGGGTGTTCCTAGTTGAGTAGCAACCAGGATTTTAACCGAGTCATGTATCACAGTGTCATCGGTCGTCTCTATGGACGGAATGACTTTTTGAAAAACATACCACGATTCCCATGTAGTGCCTTACAGTGTCACTGGCCATTGCTGTTGGTGAGTGACTTTCAGGAAGACACGCCATGGTTGCCATGCTCAACACAGTGTCAGTAATCGTCTCTATGGACAGGTGACCATCGGAAGGCATATTACGGTTGTCATATGATACAACAAGTGTCATTGACTGTCATTACGAACGCATGACCACAGGAAGACGCATCATAGCTACCAAATGGTACAAAATAGTGTCATTGATCGTCTCTGTGGATGAGTGACCACTTGAAGACACATTTATGGCTGCCAAATGGTACGACATAGTGTCATTAACCATCTCCGTGGATGGGTGATCACTCGAAGACACATTTATGCTATCGGGTGGTACAACACACCGTCATAAACCATCTCCGTTGATGGGTGACTACTTGAAGACACACCACTATTACCTTAGCTACTCAACTGACAGATCCCACTTTAGATGGGACGTACATCAACTGGTCTTGGAGATGATAATTCATAATGAAATATTTCAGATGTTTTGGAACTCTTTGATCACAACTTTCGATGATAACCATAGTCCCTTTGATTTAATTTTGTATTTCGATCCAAGATGAATAAAATTCATGTAATGGATGCAAAGAGCTCAAAGTAAATATGCTTGATGCATGCTCGAGAGAAGATTGCATGTATGCTTGATGTTTAGTGCATCGGATGAATTATGTATCTGATTTGATTAATCTGCTTTATACATATCTTTAATTTAATCACGTCTTTGTTAATAATCAATATTTCGAGCGATTGGGTCACTTGAATAAGCTGTGTCGAGCTATATTTCCTCGAGAAGTTTAAGTTCGATGGACTGGATTCGCCATTTCTGGTGCTTGCGGATGCTAATTATCAGTTCCAACAAGCACCCGTTTACTCCAATTTCTGATAAACAATAGGGATTGATGCCCTATAAATGTTAGACTCAGCTGTTTTATAGAATGAGGACATTAGCTTTGCCTTTGCGTCTTTGAGATCGTGGTTGGTTTTACTTGGCATTAGTCGATTTTCGAGCTAACAGGGCACTTCCCAGGGCTGAAAATGACTAAGTACTGGACTTGTTTACAATCTGATCGGGGTATTCGGTGAATACTGATCGCAATCATCTCCGAACAATGTTGAATCATGTCCATGAGGATTGCAATGATGCTGGATCCACTTTAGCGTCAGTGCCATTGCATTTCGTTTCACTTGGCACCAGTCGATTTTCGAGCCAACAGGGAACTTTCCAAGGCCATAAATGATTAACTACTGGGCCTGTTTACCTCTTAATTAGGGTATTCAGGGATTCTGATATCAGATATCCTCGTTGCGCTGCATGATTTTGGTATATCATGTCATGGAGAAGATAACTCTCTCTCTCTCTCAGGGTTGGTCAAATTTCGCTCGATTCTTCTTAATTTCGGCTATTTCCCACTCTTTCGGAGGGATTTTCGGGTTTGCAAATTTGGTTAAGTGTTGGTCATTTTTTTTCTCAAATCAGTGATTTGGGCCATTTAACATCGACCATTGGGGAATTTGACCAGGGGGATGGATAAACATTGATGTTGTGTATCCAGGAGAGTCGGTTTGATCGGAAGGCGGGCCACACCATGGAAAATCTCCACTCCCTACTAGCGTTTAGGCACATGTGGAGGGGAGTGGGCACATGTCATGTTAGATATGGGGGCATGTGCCATGGGAGTGGGCGCATGTGCCACCTCCTGTGCGCATGTATTCTAAGTTCATGAGAGAAAGAGAGAAAATTCTCTCCAGGCGTATGTGCAATAGCACATGCACCTAGGCCTTAGTTGGTGGGTGCATGTCCCCATGGGACTTAGAGAATTTTAGAGATTTCTCCCCTCTCTCCTTACATTTTTCTCCGGTGGGAGAAATCCCTTTCCGGCGAGGGTTTCCAATGACAAAAACCCTCCCCGGCGAAGGCATCCGGCGAGGGAGTGGGCGCATGTCACTATTCGATGAGGGTACTGACAAAGATTTTGGCGAGGGTTTTACCTCTTGCAGCGCTCTGGCAGTTTGCTCGAAGATGATGAAGTCCCTCTCTCAGCAGGTGAGTGGGGTATTTATAGCAAGTTAATTGGGTCCCAAGTCCACTTGTGTTTAGGAGGGCGTGATACGCATGTGTTATGTGAAATTGCGGTTTGCACCACTATTGAGATATGCTTGAAGGTATGCTTATGTCCTAGAGGGGGGTGAATAGGACTTTTTACAAATTCCTTGCCAATTAAAAACTCAAGAGCATTCACAAATTAATTTACTATTTTAATATATGTAAATGTAAGTAAATAGATCACATATGGTCTTTCTAAATGATCAACTATACTAAGTGAAGCATTTGATCAAACAATTGATATGCATGCTTGTACTAATCTTTCAAATATGGCATATAGGCATTTTGTCAAACATAAGATGGGCATTCAGTTAAGCACTCATATAATTAATCAACAAGGCATAATAATAGACAAAGTGCATTCACCATAATACACACGATGTATAATGGTTCGACGATGAGTCTACTCCACTCCTAGTTCAAGTACTCGACTCCTTTGAGTACACCGGCATTCACTATCGGAGGTTTTAAATGAGGTTCACCTCTCAACCTTTACAACCTACACAAGGTTAATGCTTACACAAGGACTTTCATAAGTCCTACTCAAGGACACCCACGTATTCTCCCGTGTCGGAGGCCTACACAAGGACTTCCATGTCCTACATAAGGACAACTCCGAGATTAGGTCACAATCTCTAGACCCCAATCTCAACAAGAAGGGGGCATCAAATAATGGACTCTATAAGCTTAACCACTTGCAAGAGATAAGCCTCGATTCAGTGCCGTTGAGTAGCTTCAGCTTCCACGAATGCTTCAGCTCCTCTTTCAAGCTCCCACAATCAGCTACCAATGCATATGATGTTCCTAGACTAATGCCGGGTAGGTGGGAGGAGGTGTTGGAGTTCCCTTTGCCTATTCAATCTAATGGTAATGATAGGAACTACCAACTCTAAGTATTCAATGTCTATTGATGACCAAATGATTCAACACGATGGGTTAGGTCAGTCATGAATACTTTGTTTGAGTTCATACTTCAAACCGAGCTTTGAATGCTCATTGAAGTGCTATGAATCACTTGGTTTGAGTGATGAACTCTAAGCAATGATGAGCAAAGAAAGGTTATATAATGCTCTTAATTGCCCATTCCAGTCCTCTCAATGGGTGTACAAGTTGTCCCATTAAAGGCATCAAGATATGCCTTTATAGAGGCCCAAAAATGAGCACAAACCGATATAAACAGTTATATTCCGACCTGCCTGGGACCCCCTCCGGCCAACCGGATTTGAGGTTCAACCTGTCAGCCGGCCGACCCTTAGATGGGTCGGGTAAGTGGTCCAGAAAACAGAAACTCGCTGGACACTTTTTAGGATGTCCGATCTGCTAACCGGTCGGTTGTATAGGGCAGCCGACCTGTTGTTCGACCTGTTGGCCGGCCGGTCGGTAGACCTGTCCAAACATTATTTTCATTCAAAGACTAGACTTATTTTTGCCATGTCCGGTCGGTTGGATGGTCCATCCTACCTACTGTCTGGCCTGTCTGATGATAGGTCGGACTTACCCTGATGTTCAATTTTTCTGCTGGTCAACGGGTCAGTATGACCAACCGGTCGGCAGGCCTTATATATGCCCATATTCAAGCTGATTTCCAGCTGAACTATTGGTACCCAACTAAAGTGTTTTTCTTATGATTTTTCATAGTTCGGCACCTACTTAATCAAGGTCCAAGACTGATCATCTTGACCTGAAGACCGTGGATTAAATGGCTAAGATTTGTATGTTTAGAATGCCATAAATACGGGTGTTTTGGGATCCTATGGGCTGTCTATATGCAACTTACCTTCTAAACTTGTTTTGGCTTGAACTTGAGTGCGGAAAGCTGCTTTGGTTTTCAAGTCTTGAGTCTTCAATCTTCGTCGGGGCTCACAAGACTCGACTGACTTAAACAATCACGAAATTGACAATACGATGCACTAATTAGTGCACTAATAATCTCCCTCCTTTGTCAATTACGTGACAAAACACAACTTAAGATCGTTCATGATCTCCATATCATGAATATCCCAAAACCAAGAAACTATCACACCCACTTACATGTCTATACAAAATATTACAAAGTTATCTTTACAAAATGACATGTATAGACTCGAAATGTCTTTAAATTCTCCCCCTCAATACCCGCACCTAAGAAAGCCTGCAAAAAGAGATAAACGGCTTCTTGGTGGGATATAGTTCTCCCCCTTTTGTCAGTGATTAACAAAGGTTAGCTCGCAAAAGAGTATGCATATGAGAGCAGCGAAGCTAAACCATGAACAATAAACAATAAAGAGCAGAAAATATGTCAATCACACGATTTAAGGGAAAAGATAGATCATGAAAAACATGGGAGAAAAGAAGCGACACATAACAACATGATATACAATTAATCATTACTCCCAAAGGGCCTTTCGCCTAATCAACCAACCACCCCAAATGGCATGTATATCAAGATCAATTAATTAAAATAAGCTATATTTAAACAAAGCAATGAGTCAAAAGGGCTTAATGCCTAAACCATCCAACCTCCCCCTATCAATATATCAATAAAATCCAATAAACTCATTAATATGGCAATAATAGACCAGAAATGGGCATTTTGGCCGAGCCATCCATCCTTCCAAAAATCAAATTTTCATTTAAAAGTGCATGCTTATATGATTTTTAATGATGAAAACAGATGATAGGCCAAACGGTATGGACCTATAGCATGAGTCAAAGTTTATATAGCCCAATCGGCTAGTCTCACTCAATCAATATTCAATAACGCACAAGACTCGAAATGAATATAACTATAAAGTAAAAATATATATCGAAGAAAATACCAAAAATGGGTGACTCATCCAAGCACAGTGATATATACATGCAACAGATGGACACTATCTCAAAAAGATGTAAAAATATAGCTCAAAGAGAAGAAATCTAAACATGTGTGGTCATAAACAGATATAACTATAAGGCTTAATCGTCAAAAGTCAAACAGTCATAAAAAATATATAAATATATATAACATGATGAGTGACTGGTGTCTTGGTCATACGAAAAGATACTCCTAACTAAGACAGCTAACTCATGACTCGTCTCTCAGAAGTCAGTCACATCGTCCTGATCAGGTGGTGGCGGGTCACCCCGATAGAGACGCTTACATCTATCCTACTTCTCCTCGTACTCAGACATCCAAACCAGAATATGAGCCTGTCCCTGCAATAGCTGCTCATCTGTTTGCTGCATCTGTACGAGCATCTGCATGATCTGATCCTGTGTCTGAATAATGTTGTCCTAAGTCTGAAGTATCTCAGAGAGCAATGCAGGAGGAGCCGCAGATGAAGATGGATGATCAGAGGGCGAAGATGTGCCGTGACATGAAAATACGCGAACCGGAGTGCTGAAACGCCCTGGATGCTAATGAGGATCCTCAGATGATCGTAGAGCACGCTTAGGCTCAGACTCAATATGCTGTGAGAGCTCCTGCTGCTGCCTCTTCTATCGCTGATCCCTTCTTCGTTGAAGCTCTGCTTGAGTGATCTCCATTCTGGCGATTATGGATTTATTGATGATGATAGGCCTGACAAGTTTTTCGGTTGGATCTGCAAAACCTATGGTTTTGACAAATTTCCCTATGAGGCACCCAAATGGAAGGCCTGCTGACTGACCGTCAGTCCCTAAAATAACAGAATGAATGGTGCTCATGATCATAGAGGGGAGACACATCTTCTCACCTTGACTGACTCGGTACAGAACATACACCATGGACTTGGTCAAGTCAACTTTGTTGCTCTTACGGGCATAAACGTTTCTGAAGAATAAGTTGTGGAGAATTCGATAGTGCCACGTCATATAAGAAGACCGTAGAGCACAACCACTAACCTCCCTATGGTTCTCCCCGTCACAAAGAACACCAATCATATCAAGCATAGGTGGAGCCTCCTCGAAAAAATCAGGGAGATCACATGGATCAAGAATAGGAACGTTAATAGCTTGAGATATGGATTCTAGAGCAAAAGTCTACACAGAGTCGTTGTAATGGACAGTGAAGGATATGGGTTCTTCAATGGTATCTTGATAGTACGCATAAAATTTACGGACAATATTTCTTTGCACAGGACATCCCATATGAAACACCAGCTCCCAATCTATTGCTTTCAATAAATTTACAACATTGTAGGGTTTTAAGTCCACAAGAGAGGCTAATCTCTCACAAATCACATCTCGGTCAGCGAATTTTGCCCAATTGGCAAGATGAGATGTGTCAGGACCTCGGGATTGAGAGAGGGATTTGGAGGTTGAAACTACCCCTTTTCCCTTGGAAGCAATTTTCTTGGATTTGAGTTGTGAGGGCCCCTCATCATGTTGTTTCTTTGAACGACGTTCACCCCGAGGAGGGGGCTCATCTCTCCCACCATGGGAAGACATGATAGCAGCTAAAGATCCACACAAATCTACCCTAGGTTTAAAAAAAGGATGCAACAAAGTACACTAAAATAGAAACCCTTACTGAAGAAGATGACAAGAAAAAACTCGATTTGGAAGAGAAATGCACAACCTTGGGAACTTCAAATCTTGTTAGGAGACCTATGATACCTTGAGGAGGGCTAGTGAGAGCTTTAGAGTGAAAAGGGAGAGAAAAGAAATGAAATGGAAGTGAAATAAGTAACTCCGACCTTCTTAAAGAGGGTCGGATAACGCCCACTGGACGTGTGCCGGCCAGTCGGACAGGGGGCACTGGCCGGCCGGACCTCAATAAAAATGCTCATTTTGAGCAGTTTTTAAGATCGCAAAGATGGGTTCGCTTTTGTGTTCTCAAATATGATTTGTTTGAGACCTAATCAAGCAATTTGGGTTGGCCAGATGTTCATGAGCATTAAACAAAAATTTTTAAGATTAACCATATGATTTTAAGAGATTTTGATGACTAAGATGACTAAGTTTAAAGAGAAAATGAGATAAGGGACCTTATTACCAGGTTTTTCTATTATGCTCAAGAGTGATGAGGCTGAATCCTCTGATATGGATTTAGGCTTATTGTGAGTCTTCTTAGTTCAAGTTTTGTCTATATTATGATGTAGACAACATTTTTTCAATATTCAAGGCCTTGTTATTAAAATTAATTGAGAATGACACCTACTATATAATAATCATCCAACAATTGTAAGATCACATATGAAGGTTAATTATTGATTAAGGTAGATCATTATAGAGATTAATAAGGTAGGAAAATATAGTTTTAACAATCAAGATGATATAAGAATGAGATACAGGATTTAAACTAATCACAAGAAAATGAGGCTTAGGTCCTCAGATTTTACTGTAACGTCCAATGACCTTGAGGCTAACAGTTGAAATGTCCAATTCTGCAAAACACAAAGCTTGTTAGCCATCCAAAGCACAACTTCCCATGGATTTTCTAAGATAAATAGACTAAACACAATCCAAAGAAGCTGGCAAGGGGCACAGAGGATCACTTCTCCTTCACAACCCATTTGGCAACAACTTTCATTGTGCCTAGGTCATGTGAGGATTTGTTAATAGTTCTCCTCTTTTCAGGAGAGCTATTCTTTTTATATGATTGCTCATGGCCCATCCTCATTGCATCAATCATTTTATTTGTCTTATCATTGATTAGGACTACTTGTTTGAGCAAGGCTTCCATTCAAGCATCGTTCCTTGGTGGAGTAAAAAAAAATCTCCCCATATTCTTCTGATTCTTAGGGGGACTCCAAGTGTGGTGCGCTTCTCTCGTTTTTGGAATAGATTTACCTATCTTGCACTGGGAGAGAGAGAGCTGTGGGCGTTTAAAGGTTAAACATTCAAATTCTAGGTGACCCACATCACCACAAGTATGACAAATAGGGGATGCTTTGGTTTTACTCCCCGATGCACCATAGTTCTTTCTCACCATAGGAGAGACAGAAGCAGTCTTAGAGATATGACTGTTAAAACCAATTCCTCTTCTGTCCATAGGTGATCTCCCTACGCCCAAGAGCTTTTCAAGATTTTCTTCTCCCTGGGTGAAACGTCTTCTAGAGTCAACAACTTAACATTTAAGACGATCAATTTCAGCATTTGCCTCTTTGAGTTCTTTTTCAAGGCTCACATGTTTATCAAGGGTCTCACCATTCATGAATTTTTCTTTTTCTAGTTTAAGAGCTTCGTTCTTCTTTTTCAGCTCTTCTAAATCCTTCCATAGCCTTTGATTTTCAATTTTCAAACCATCAAGATTTTTGGATAGTTTATCATTTTCAGCCTTCATTTGACCCAACTTCTTTGTGGTATTCATATTTTCAATATATAGTTGTTTGTACACTTCTTGAAGTTCATCATCCTCACTCTCATCATCACTTGAGGAGGTATGGTTAACATTGTCTCCCTTTTTCTCATTTTCAGGAAGAGTTGTGGTGGTGGAGATCATAAGAGCTTTCACCAATCTTTGTCCACCATCACTATGGGAATTATAGGAATAGGATTCCGAGCTAGTATCATCCCAAGTGGCAACCATGGCCTTTCTCCCTTTATGTTTCTTTTCATCATTTTTTGAGCGATTGGGAGCAATGTGACCGTACATCCCACAATTATAGCATTTTGGCTCTTTTGATCTACTGAAGGATGTACCTGTATGGTTCTTATGATCAAAATGCCTTCTTTCCTTGTGGTGGCTCTTGCTTTTAAAGAATTTCTAAAATCTCTTAGCCATAAGAGCCATTTCTTCTATGTCAATTTCCTCATCATCATTTTCTTTAGAATTGTGTGCTTTGTGAGAGGTTTTCAAGACTGAATATTTGGATTTTTGTGGGAGGTTTGAAATGAAGCTCATGAGTTTGAAGGAATCCTAGTAGTTCTTCAACTTTCATAGTGTCTAGGTCCCTACATTCTTCTAGGGAAACGACTTTAGATGAGAAGTGTTCCGGTAGAGATCTTAAGATTTTTCTACAAATTTTGCTATCTGGAACCTTCTCTCCTAGTACACACATATCATTGGTGATGCTATTTAAACGTGTGAAAAATTGCATGAAGGTTTCATCCTCCTCCATTTTGATATTCTCAAATTGTGTTGAAAGGAGTTGGACTTTAAAAATCT
>PVNU02003424.1:0-20055 GCA_003013855.2 Liriodendron chinense
GATTTTTGGAAGTTTGAATAAAGTTCTAAGTAGTTTTTCTTAATCTTATGATGGCTCATGGATGTTTGGAAGAATTGCTTTAGTTCTTAATCGTTTTGCATGGCTTTAGACTTGTACACTCTAGGGAATCGGATTCAAGACGCTCTAGACTTGGATCCCATGTGGGAACTTCAACCCAAAGTTCTATCTTTTCTAGAAATTCTGAAATATATGTTAGGTATTTATGTGATTTGAATCAAGTTCAAACCATAATATAGTCAAGTCTTGTGACAGGGTTTGATGATTATTATGATTATGATCTTAATCTATTGGAACTAGGATTGACCTATGCAACTGAGTGTGCTCAAGTCCTAACTTGAATTGAGGGAATCATGTTGATGAACAACACATGTGTTGGATTGCTTTAATAATATAGCCGCTCTATCATCCGGCTAGATAGGATTTGATTTCGATTCTAGTTGAGTAAGTGAGAAACCATAGCGAATTATATCTAAGGAGAGCTATAAGTGGATCCTTGATGCTCTAGTTATTTTTTCATTATCGGATTTTTCTGTTTCATGTTCAAAACCGATTCACAAACCTCTTAAGATTCTAGTTATTAGGATAGTTCAAATTGTTTACTTCCTTCCCTGTGGATCAACCTCGGTCTTACAGAGATTATTACTATATCGCAACCTTGCACTTGAGGCGAGCGAACACCCATGCACCAAACACCCCCTAAGGGTATCAGATGATGGGTGTAATGTCAAGCTAGCATGTTGGCCCTATGAAATTTGGGTCTCAAGGCATAGTTCAGTGGTAATGCTCTGCGTTTATCACATTAAAGTCCTAGGTTGGAGTGCTCATGTGAGGCGTGCATGGATGGGTGAAGGTTAAAAAAAAGAAAAGAAAGTGTTGGCCCAATGGAAGAGACTTCCTAAAGAGGGAAGCATGTTTAGGCAATTTAGAATTTAAATCAAGACTCAATAGCCTTTGAGTCGCCCAATCCAATTGTATATGAGCTAAGTCAAGTTTTCAAGTTTTTGAACTATGGATATTAATATTAAAATCCCTTGATAAACATTGAACTTTTGGAGCAACATGGTATTTAACAACCAGAACTAAACATAAAAGTAATATGTAAGAAGATGTGTGCCATGTATTAAAAAATTACGTTGGGTGGAAAATTATTGAATGGTTAAAAATTTAGAATATACAATGATCTTATTTCTAAGAGACAAGTGTTCACGGATCAGAGGCTACGATGGTTCAACAATCTAGGTTAAGGGATTCTCACTTGATGTAGAGCTGGTCGCCGACTATTTCATGGCTTAGATGGACCAGAAAAAGATCGGTTGGGGTCGAAAGTGATCCGGATCACAATCAGGACCGTAAAACGACTGTATCTCACAATCCAGAATGAGTTTTTGGGTGTAGAATATATGATTTTGGGGTAGCTGGAGCTACTTAAGCCAACCATCTCGGCAATGCTGAGTTTCCCAAGTCAGAATTGCGAGATTCAACCGATTGTCGATCATTAGACTAGTTTTATTTCAATTTTACTCTTTGTAGTAAGTTTTGTTTTAATTATATTGATTCATAAGGTTTTAAGAGTCGTGCCCAACATGGAAAGGGTTTAAAATGTGTAGAATCACATAGTTGGGCCGGTTTGAAAACTTTCTATTTTTTGCCAAAAGCCATGAGTTCTAGTAAGAACGAGAGACTTCTATAAATAGTAAGTTTACTATTTCTAGTAAGCCGGGTTTTCTACGAGTTTGAGTTTGAGTTTGAGTTGAAGCTTGATACTTATTCCTAGGTTTAGTTTATTATTTAAAGTATCGTAGAAATGAATTTACTCATTAAATTAATTATTTTATAATTTTTTAGAATTATTTTTCTTTTATTTTTATTTATTCTCTTGAATTTGAAAATTACTGGTGAGGAAGCCGGTGATTGAACTCCCACGTCCTCCCTGCGTCATCACTTTTACACAAATTTCCAAATTTTAATTGAGTTAATGCATATATACCATAGGTACAACTTTTGACTGCCAGCGCATCAAGTGTCATACAATTCTTCTCTTCTTTTTTTTTTTTTTATTCTTTTTTTTAATCTGGATGGTAAACTCTTTTGTTGGGCCACATAATGCATGAAAAAGAAGAATGGCTATACCCAACTTTTCCTCGCCATCCATTTGTTTTGTACGCGATGCTGGGCCTGGGATGTAAACCGTGCTGATATTTGACCAGAGAACCCTAGTAGTAAGGGCCCACCCAATAGATGCTCTACACATGCACCGCATTGGAACATGTCAGGAAATGTATGGGGCTGGGCTATGAACAAGGATGGGTTAGCTAACCGCATGGCTTTAAACATGTAGATTACATGGTTAAAAGACTTGGGGACTCGATTGACTCGTTCCTCCCTGCGTCGAGTTGCAACTCAACTGAGTTGGAGTTGAATCGTCCCAAACCACCCAAGTCGGAGTTGACTCAGTGGTGACTCGTGGTGTCAAACCAAAGTGGGTCCCACCAAGTCCGAGTTGACTCGGACATGTCTTAAAATCAGAGTAGATTACTTACCGAAGATGTCACCCAGCTTCCACAAAAGATTGATGAAATCCCAGCAAGTTACGTAGTTCTCCGGTAACCGGCATTTGCTCTCTCTATCAGAATCGAGTGAATTCGCGTTGTTGAAAAATGCCTCTTCATTAAATGATCAATCGGTGTACCTACCAAACAATGCCAAATTTGCCAAATTAGATTCTCGTCAACCCATACAACGATCTATACAGTGCTGCAGCCAACCCCAAGTGATTGAATAGCACACTCTTGATCTTGGTTTCTCAAAGTGGGGTCCTTAGTTTAGTGATCCAAACCGTTGACAAGATTAGCCCCACTGTGGAAGGTCCATGCAACGAAAACCCATTGTATTGAAGAACCAAGCCGTTGAATCATTAGATCTTTTCTGGTTGAATGTGGACCGTTAAATCACACCGGTGTAACTATCAAGTGGGCTGTACATTTTTTTAAATCAGGAACGGTTAAAAAAGATTCACCAACGACCCGTTCATGTTTCATTTGGCCCACAGAAGATGCGCAGTGCACCAACTAATGTTCCTGTAGGATGCGGAACTTCTTGAGATGTTGAGCTATGTGGGGTCCACCGTGATATTTGTGGGAAATCCTTCCATCCATCCGTTTTTCCAGAACTTGTTAAGATATTGATGCAAATCCAAAACTCAAGTGGGCCGCACGACAGGAAAACATGGGTAGATAAATGCCTACCCATGGTTTCATGAGGTCATTCCTACAGAGATGAACTGAAAACACAAAAATTAGCTAGCCCCATGTATGTTTCAGCGGTCTACATTCAATCCTCTATCATACCGCCAACTTGAGCTTTGGATTTGTGTCATTTTGAGCTCATGCCCTAGCATGATCTGGGTGAGCCGTACAACGGGAAGGCGTTAGCAGGTAAATGTCCGTTGAAGCCTCCTGGGTCTAATGTAATGTTTATATATAATCCATACCATTCATAAGGTCATTTCTAGTGGGATGAACTGAAAGCACAAAAATTAGCCCTGATCTAAAACTTCTGTAGCCCCATGTATATTTCAACGGTCAACATTCAATCCTCTATCATACGGCCCACTTGAGCTTTGGATTGGCATCATTTTTGAGCTCATGCCCTGGCATGATCTGAACAAAATGGATGGACAGGATTGATTTCTCGTAAACATCACAATGGCCCCACCTACCTTCCTCTCGTTCCTTGCACATGCGACCATTCCCTGCTTCGGAAAGATAGGTGGGCCTACCAATATTTTTGTCGAAAATCCACCCGGTCCATCCGTTTTGCTTGATCATGGTAGGACGGGCAAAAAAATGATGCGTATCCAAAACTTAAGTAGGCCGACATGACAGGAAAACGTGGGTAGGTAAATGCCTGCCGTTGAACTTCCTGGTGACGTGATATGTGTATTTTATCAACGCCTTCCGTCCGTTTTTTCAGCTAATTTTAGGGTATGCATGAGCCCAAAAATAAGACAATTAAATCCAAAGCAAGTGGACCACACCACATGTGTAAACTTTATGAGCAGGTTGGATGACAAATAAACATCACTGTGGGCCCTTGGAATGTTTCAACGGTGAACATCAGTTTCTACTGTTTCCCATAGTGTGGTCCACTTGAGCTTTTGATCAGCCTCATTTTTAGCTCCTGCCCTAAAATAAGCTGGAAAAATGGATAGAGGGAATGGATTAAACACCTACCCGTGGTGGAGCCCACAGAGCTTTGACACCAGGTAGGTGGCTGGTGTTGGGGTCACCAGCCAAACCGCATCCGTTGTGGACTGCCACCTTGGCAGGTGGATAGTATATTTTCTTCTTCCAGAATAGAGTCACCCTATTTCCGTGTAGGGCTGTCAACGGACGGATCTTGGTCCGGATCCGCTCCAGATCCGATCCGATTTTATCGAATTCGGATCAACAATCTGGATCATTGGGTCGGATTCAGATCATGTTAATCGGATCGTTTAAATTTGGGTCAGATTCGGATCACCTTGGATCCGCTCCGATTAAGATCCGATTCAAATTTAAAATGAATTAAATAATATTGTATATACTTTATATATAAATACATATAAAAAAAAACCACATATATTTATCTCAAGTGGACCACAGTATTTACCATCCAACTATTGAATAGTATCCACATGTATTGGATCGGGTCGGATCGGAATTGGATCGGCCAAATCTCTATCGGGCCGGGTTTGGATTAAATGTTTAAAGATCCGTCGGATTTCGGGTCAGAGTCGGATCATCCGGATCACAAATCAGGTCGAATTTAGATCAGCCCTGATCTGCTCCAAATCCTATCCATTAACAGCCCTAGTTCCATGCAGGGCACCAGAGCCAGGATTGGCCATGTTTGAGATTGAACTCTTCCTGTTGAAAACTTAGTAGGGCCACCGTGGTGTTTACTTTCCATCCAACGTATTCATAAGGTCACATGCCGTAGGAAGGGAAAACATAAATATCAGCTCGATCCTAGCCCCCAACAAGTCTTGAATGGTAGGATTTAAATCCCTATTACTTCATGTGGTGTGGTCCACTTGAGCCTTCCATCTGTATTGTTTTGGGCTCATGTCCTAAACTGATATGTCAAAATAGATCAATGGATTGGATAAAAGATATAGATCATGGTGGGCCCCACAGAGCCTCTCACATGACCGTCCGTCTGTACCTAGGTCCTGGTGGGGCCGGATAGGGTGAGACCCGGCCTCACCCTTAGAGTACAGTCCTTACCGTACGTGGGGTTGCAGTGGGGCCACCTTGATGTATGTATTATGTATCCACACCGTCCGTGCATTTTTTCAATCAGTTGAAGGGATTATCCCAAAAAATAAAGCAGATCCAATTATCAGGTGGACCATGCCATAAGAAACAGTGGTGATTGACCGTTCTACCATTAAAAATTTCTTAGGGCACATATTAATGTATTTGTGGTGTTTATTTACCATCTAATTTGTTGATAAGGTCATATAAGCCTGGATTAAGGAAAAAAACAAATATCAGCTTGATCTAAAACTTCTATTACTCATTCATGGTCAATCAATACTATTTCCTATGGTATGGTCCACCTGATAATTTGATCTGTTTCATTTTTCAGGTAATGTCATAAAATGATCTAGAAAAATGGATGGACGGGATGGATACATAATACATACATCAAGGTGGGCCCCATGGTAAGGGCTGCACAGTCTTGGGTTAGGCCGGGTCTCAGTTAATCCGCTTTGGTTCTGGTGGGAGTAGTATCCAATCCCCCTCCGACTGGGATTTCCTCAGTAAGCCTTTCCTAGCAAGTTCCCGCACTGGGAACCTAAGTGGGCCCGCCATGATGTTTGCTCCAAGACTCAAAGGGGCCGAAAACTAGAGGATTGAAGGTCCACAGTTGAGATATTTGTGGGCCACAAAAGTTTTGAATCGGGCTAATTTGTGTTTTCAACTCATCCCAGTTGGAATGACGTTGGGAACCGTATGGATGGCATATACACATCACTGTTGACTCTGGGAGATTTCAATGGTAGGAATTTCCCTACCCACTTTTTTCTTTAGTGCGGCCCCCTTAGTCTTGGATCCGGCTCATTTATATTCTCAAGGCCTAAAATCAAATCACAAAAAGGATGGAGGTGGTGTTGGAATGGATTTCTCACAAACATCAAGGTAGGCCCACCTAGGTTTCCACGAGAAGGCATTGGCAGAAATGATCAGCGTCCTCCACGCCCTGTTAGATGTCTAGTTGGACGAGTTCTGTAGGATCAGTCATGATGGATGTGTTTCATCCACATTGTCCATCTATTTTTCCAGCTCATTTTAAGGCATGATCCCAAAACTCATATAGATCCAAGCTCTAGTGGACCACAACTCATGAAACAGTGAAAAAAAAAGTAAAAAAGAAAAGTTCATTGGCATTTGCCCCCCTCGGCCCTACGGGCTCCGCCCCTGTCCGCAGGGCTCACCAGGTTGTACATGTAAAATCCACTTCATCCATCAGGTGAGTAGCCTTATAATCAGCTTATATTAAAAAGATGATTGTGGTAAAACACTTATAAAATACTTCCTCAACTTCTAAATCTACGAAGTGTCGTCCGTCTGAGCTTTGGACGAGGCTGATTTATGTAGCCTACCTTCATCCTGGTGAGCTACACCTGATGAACGGGTTTGATGAAAGATTAAAAAAAACATGGTGGCCCCATACACAAACATTTGTTGGCGTCCCATCCCCATTGTTCCACGTAGCGTGGCCCAGCTGAGATGTAAATCTGGCAGGCTTTTAGCCCCATTGCCTATTTACGTAGTTAGGACCTAATGGACCCAACGGATTTTACATTTATGATATGGTGGGCCCAGAGGAGCTTGGATGTTTCAGAGAGAGAGAGAGAGAGGGGCCCAAAGAGCTTGGGTGTTCCACACGAAACGGATTGCGTACTGAGTTACGCAGTCCGCTTTTATCGTACCGAGTAAACTTAGTTGGGCCCACCATGAACGTAAGTGTTCTATCCACACCGTTCATCCATTTGTCCATATCATTTTAGTGGTTGAGCCCAAAGTCAAGTATATCCAAAGGCTAAAGGGACCATGCAACAGGAAACAGTGGGAATACTGATTTCCACCATTGGAAACATTCCTAGGGCCCATAGTGATGTTTATTTGTCATCCAACCTATTCATAAGATCTCAAAGATATGGATGAAGGGAAAACACAAATATAAGATTGATCCAAAACTTCTGTCACCCCCAAGGAGTTTTCAACGGTAGACATTGAATTCACCACTGTTTCCTGTGGTGTAGTCCACTTGAGGATTCCAGATGATTCATTTTTGTCTCAAGACCTAAATTATCTGTTAAAATTGATGGACGGAGGGGATAAATACATGAATCACAGTGGACCCCACAGAGTTTACTCCGTACGCATAGCATACTGACTTACTCAGTACGAAATCCACGTTCGTTCAGAGAGAGAGAATCCGCGTCCGTTTCACACGCAGAGAGAGAGAGAACTTAGTCCTTGACTTACAGTGGTAGATGATAAAATCAAATATCCCAAGTGGGCATCCACTCCTGAAAAAAGAAGGATGACTAGCCATTAGATGCAGAGCTGATTGTCCTTTCTCGTGTGAGAGTTAATCAGCGATGGGTACTTGTGAATTATACTCAAGGCCAGATCTGCCAACCACAAAACAACAATTTTAAACATCCAAGTATATATGTATAAATGCCTGTCCATATATGTATTGCATGCATGTGGTAAGTATATGATAGGCGTTTGATGATTACCAAAGTACTCCCCCATGATAGCACAATGTAGAATGGTGTTCCCATCAGCTCTTCTACAAAGTGAAATATCATCACCATGGGGCACTTGGAATGAAGGGACATGAATGTCTTCTTCTTTCCATGAAGAACGGCCACGAAGAGTGGCGTCTCACCGTTGTTGTTGCGGGACTTTACCAACTTGGGGAATTTTCTGGCCATATACACGCACATCTCCGCCATCTCAACGGTGGCGGCTAGGTGGAGTGCACTGTTCCCTCTATCGTTCTTTATCCTTAGGATTCTCTCCAGGTCTTGGTGGGCAATGAGATTGACCAGCTCCAGCGCTGTGGCTTCTCTTCTACTATAGATGGCAACATGCAACCGCGGTGTCTCCTGATCTTGTGATCTTGGCCTCTTGGGCCCTTGGATTGTCCTTGTAGACTCTCACAACTTCTTCCCCAGTTTTCCTTCATGGCATTTTTGAACATGGATTTGACGGTGTCCTCCTCCATTTGGAATGGTATAGGACAGAAGCTTGCTGCGGGGAATGTGTATGGACGTGCCTTATTTATTTTGGACGTGTAATGTATATGGAATTGCCTCAACATTATTTTAATTAAAAATCCCAAGGCTGATCACATGTCATTTACTTGCACCTCCTTAAAGAGCATAAAATCTATTTTCAAGGTAGCCCAAAGACTGTAAAAGGGTTGGTTAGAGAGTATCTACGAATATAAAATAGGGAAACTTGAGTCTTTGGACAAAGGAAAGTGGGTTCCTTCTCCGGACGCGCATTGCATACTGACATGGGCAGCGACTCACTACTGACGGTGCTCTATGAGCTCCATATGTATGTTATCCAGGCCGTCCATCCATTTTTAAAGCTCATTTTTGGATATGTTTCCCAGAATGAGGTTGATATAATTCTCAGGCGGACCACACCACAAGAAATAGTGGTGATTGAACGCCCACAATTAAAACCTCTTGGGTGCGACAGAAGTTTGAATCGAGCTGATATTTATGTTTTCCCTTCATCCTGGTCTGTGTTACCTAATCAACAGGTTGGATGGAAAATAAAAAATTACAGGGGCAATAGGAAGTTTTCAATGTTGGGTGTTCATTCACCAATGTTATCCAACGGTGCAATCTACCCGAGATTTGCATCTTCTTAATATTTTGGTTCATGCTATTAAATAATGATAGAAAATGGATGACGGCATGGATAAAAAAACATATTATTTTGGGGCCTACAGAGCACCAGCTAGGAACGGACAAGTGATCTAAGGGCCCACCGTGATGTATGGATTTTATCCACACCGTCCATCCATTTCAACATACCATTTTACAGACAAAAATGAGGTAGATCAAAGGCGCCATGATGGTTAATGCATCCAACCTGATGTAGAATGGGTCGTGATTATTTCATGGCCCAGATGGAGCAAAAGAAGACCGGTCGGGGTCGAAAGTGATCCGGACCGTCAGGACCGTAAATCGGTCGTATCTCACAATCCGGATGAGTTACGGGACGTTAATATATCAATTTGGGATAGCTCGAGCACTTTAGCCAACCAACCCGCTACGCCGGGTTGCCCAAGCCGGAATCGCGAGAATCGACCGTATCGACGGTCATTAGGCTAGCTTATTTTCAATTTTACTATTTATAGTAAGTTTTAATTCGATCATAACTTTGCATCTGTATGGTTTTAGAGTTAGTGCCCAACATGAAAAGGGCTTAGAATATTAGTAGAACAACGTGGTTGAGGCAGTTGAAAACTTTCTATTTTTGGCCGAAAACCAAGAGTTCTAGTAGGATTGAACGACTTCTATATATATAGTAAGTTTACTATTTATAGTAAGTTGCATTTTCTAGGAGTTTAAGTTGGAGTTGGATTCTGATACTTTACCTAGGGTTTAGTTTCCTATTTATATGCATTGAAATTTCGTTATTATTCATTCAATATCAATAAATCAATTATTCGGAATTTATTTCCTCTTTTTATCTTTTATTTCTTCTCGTGAATTCGGTTAGGGAGACGGTGATCGACCCTACCACGTCCTCCCTGCGTCACAACCTGTTCATGAGGTCACATAGACCTGGATGAAGAGCAAACACAAAAATCAGCTGATCCAAAACCTCGGGGTGTTTCATTCCTACTCTGTAGTCCACTTGAACCTTGTAACTGCCTATTTTTGGGCTTGCACCCTAATTAAATGCGATTAGAAAAATGGATGTACGGTGTGGATAAAACCCATACATCACGGTGGCCTCTCATGGCCGTCTGTTCATGACTAGGGACCGGCGGGGTAGTACCCAATCCACGTCCATCGCGTCCCCCTTCTCCGTTGGTCTTTCTATTTTTCTCATTTTTTAACATATTTCTTTATTTTTCTTTATCAACCCGCATACGATTCTTTCCCCCCTTCAGAGAAACTTCGATGTTACAGAAGATCTTACGACTATCCATGCCCATGCACAGCCGCTGAACACATGGAATCTAGGAACATCAATCTGAACCATTCAAAATTGTTAATCTCACATAAGTGGGTATGCACTTAGGGCCTATTTGAAAAGAAAGAAATCACCATTACTGATGTTAATTAAACACACCATCCTGACTTGGCAAGGCATTTGAAAGAGAATGCTGCCATCTATATTTCCAAGCTTTTTTCATTGACACCAAGATTGAGTGGACAGAATTGTTTTATCTCAGAGATATGTCATTCATGGTACATCAATGATGGGTCTTGAAAGACCATGGTCCAGATTAAAAACCATGGGTCCAGTTGTACAAACTGAAAATCGGAGTATACTGTTTCGATCTTCAGTCAAGGACCATTTACTTACCTTAGCCGCGCCATCAAGTAAAGAAAACCCCCTTGGTGTATTTCATTCCAATCAAACATACCCTTAAAAGTAAGATTGAGTCACATGCCAAAATCCTAGTAAGATTGGGTTCAGTTGTTTGTTGGCTTTTTTCTACTTTTCACCGACAATTTGTCGGCCCAGAATTGGGTAATTAGGATCTGTGTGTTAGTGTCATCTGTGGTAGTATACAAGGAATGCGATTTGGCTATTTCAGGGAGGTTGTTTTTTTAATGGTAACACTTCTCAGGAGACCACTCACATACACGTACAAAGGCTTAGGGCCCACTGAGATGTATGTGTTTTGTTCACACCGTCCATCCATTTTAACAGATTATTTCAAGTCATGAGCCAAAAAGGAGGCAGATCCAATGCTCAAGTGGGCTACACCACGAGAAACGGGTTGGATTGAATGCCTACCGTTGAAAACTTCTTTGGGGCCGCTAAAGTTTTTTTTATCAAACTGATATTTGTCTTTCCCCTCCATCCAAGCCTATGTGACCATTTGAACAGGTTAGATGGCAAATAAACATCACCATGAGCCCTAGGAAGGTTTCAATTGGGGTATCATTATCAGCACAACTTCATGTGGTGTAGCCCACTTGAGCCTGGGATCTGCCTCCTTTTAAGCTCATGCCTGAAAATGATCTGTTAAAATGGATATTGGGACGGCTGGGATAAAACAAATGTTACAGTGGGTCCCATTGATCATAACACCGTCTGTAGCAGCTCATTTTAAGAGAGGATCAAGACCAGCGCGCAAGTGTTCTAGGAAGTTCATTTCCTTGGAAGTCTAGTAGGGCCACTGTGATGTTTTTGAGAAATCCACCCGTCCATCCATTCTGCCTACTCAGATTAGGTCATGAGCTAAAAAAAAGAGGTAGTTATAAAACTCAAGTGGGCCTCATTACAGGAAAAAGTGCTAGGAAAATATCTATTGTTAAAGCCTCCCTGGGTCCATTGTGATGTTTATATGTTATTAATTCATACCATTCATAAAGTCATTCTTACAGGGTGGATTGAAAATGTAAAAACATTAGCCTGATCTAAAACTTTTTTGGGCATGAATGTTTCAACGGTGGACATTCAATTCTCATTATTTCCTGTCGTGCGGCCTATATATACTGACAATTCAAAATTCAAATGTTGCTAGAGATCTTGTAACGGATGATTGAAACCTATAATGATTGAAACATTTTTCAAGTTTCAATGCCTTTAACAGATGACTTTAATTGAAATGCTTTCAAATCATTTATAACTCTCAGCTTTGTACAGTGATTGTATGCCCTATAAATTTATAAGAAATTCACCATGGCAGCTATAGTGGAAAATTCAACAACTGAATATTCTATTCTCATATGGTATCAATTTGGTGGGAGATAGATGAAAGAACTTGTCACTAATAAAACATGGTGTGTGTATGTGTGGGCTCACATGATTTTTGATCACCATCCAACCCATTTATCAGATGTGTCACCTCAAATTGCCCTCAGGCCCAAAAATCCACCCTCAGGTGAGCCACAGGAACGGGAACAATGTAGGAGGCCGGTATGCCCACCCTTGAATTTCACCAGTCACAAAGCCATCTGATAAATATTTTCGTCTTGATCCTTCATTCTGTCCAGATGAAAGGTCCGAACGGCCTTGACTCTACATACACAACACTGCCACCAACGCAAATCAACAGTAGGCATCCACTCTCAACTTCTTCCATGAGTTGTGGGCTATTTGAATTTTATGGGGCTGGTTTTGGGCTATGAGATCTGCTGGAGGTGTCGCATCTAGAATGTTTGGATAACATGAAACACCACATCTACCAGGTTTGTACTGTTTTTGGAAAAAACCGGCAACGGAAGCCGAAACGCGCGAGTAGTAATCCGAGATCAAACGAGTAAACAAGATGAAATCAATCACACACAAGCATTCACCACAACGAGACTGCGAATTTACGTGGAAAAACCCCTCAATGGGTAAAAAACCACGGCACAAAGTGATCCGCTATAAATAATAGAAGATTACAGAGATTGACAGACTACAAGCAAGAAATAAACAGAGAACCCAAGTTCTCTCTCACACACACCTCTCCCCTCTTCCTAACACAATTAAGAAACTTGGACACCTTAGGATTACATCTAAATCCAGATTACTAGCCTTTAAATAGGCAAAAACACCCGAAATAAAAAACATCTTACGCAGTACTGCGAGCTGCACAAGAAAGCCGCGCGCACAGCGACCAGTCGGCAGTGCACAAAACAATACAGAGGAAATACGCCCGACGCTGCCACACCACCGACCGGCTGGCCAACCGGTCTGGGGCAACATAGAATCTGTCCAGGGGGCCTCCACATGCATATGGGGGCACAGCCAGACCGGTCGCCTGACTGGTCTGAGCACCCAACTCGTGCACAGTTTGAAGCTACCCCAACAATCTCCACCTAGGCTTCAAACGTCGAATCAACACATCCTTATAATGTCATCTCATCTTCAATCATAGCTACACCGCTTCTCGTGTTACTATCGACCATAACCTTGCATATTCACTCCCTTTATCGCTCTTCTCATGTGGCCCTTGAGCACTTGCCACATACGAGCAACCGTGGATCTCCCTGCCTTTCCCGCAACTTCACCATGAAATGTGCTCCCGATCAACATGTAAAGATGACCACACCTCTGTGCCTTCATACACACGAGTGCCCCCTTCATCACTTCACAGCAACGATCGCAACCGATAAACACGCACTCTTTCGCCTCGAGTGCACCAAGAGAAATCACATTCATCCTCATCTTGGGGACGTGCTTCATATCTTCCAGGACTCATTTGACCCAATCGAATGTCCTGATGCGCACCGTACCAATACCCACAACCTATGAGCGAATCCATCGCCCACAAACACCGTTTTCCACCATACTCCATGTATGTCGTGAATGAACTCTAGTCAGGATATACGTGACATGAAGCTCTTAAATCTAGGATCCACCCACTACTATGAGATCCCTTGCCAGATATAATCAGAACTTCACACAAATCGCCACTGTCCTCTACTGTATTGGCTCCCTCTCCAGAAGAATTTTTATACCTCTCTTGCTTCAACCTGGGATTCTGACAATCCCCTCTCATGTGGCCCTCTTGACTACAATTCCAATACTTCACCTTAGCCTTCCCTTTGCCCTGGCCTTAGATCCCAATTTCGAATATCCTCCATGCTCGAACTTCTTCGCCTTATAACCAGTGCCTCTGAGGAATAACGGGAAGTCACGTCACCGCTTTTCTTTCTCATCGCCTTCGACTGGAAGGCGGAGATAACGGTCTCGACGCTTATGGTTTCCCTTCCTGTGCACACAGAGTCCCTGAACGACTCATATGAATCTGGAAGAGAATTCAACAGGATGCATGCTTAATATTCATCCTTCATCGGTTCATCGATGTAGACACCCCACCTTTGGCTACGCTATTGGTAGAGATAGCTGGATGAATGGAGGACCATACCCCCAAATCCCAAGTCCAAACTCAGCCAAACTCACCCTTGTAAGCCCCAATCCGTAGCCCAACTCAAGCCTGAACCCAGTTAACTCGCCTCTGAATATCAGCTTGAAAAACCCCCCATAAGAAAAACCAGTCAAAAAATCCTTAAAAAGTCAAACTCACTAAGTCAACCCGCTGAGTCAACTCACCGAGTCAACCCGCTGAGTCAACCCGTCGAGTCAAATCACCAAGTCAACCCGCCGAGTCAACCCACCGAGTCAAATTACCGACTCGACCCACTGAGTCAACCCACCGAGTCAACTCACTGAGTTGAAGCAGCAGCCCCGAAGCACGACCGTATTGTTTGAGGGATCCCGAGGGCGTCCGTACGGGCGGCCCCCTGGGTGTCGCCCAAACATATTTACGAGAACTGCCACTCTCCAACGCTATAAATACCCCCCTCCCCTTCTCATTTCAACATCCCTTCGAATCTCTTCCAGCCCGAGTGTAATCCGAGTTCATCTCCACCTTTTAGCCCATTTTTCCACTAAGGAGAGCCTGAGTGAGGAGAGTCTAGCCCTGGTCCAGTCCAGCCTGACCACTGGTCCAAGTCTCCCAAGCCATCCAAGTCTTGATCCAGCCACTCGAAGCCAACCCTTGCGACACCTCCGTCCATCTAGCTACTCTTTTACAAGTATCATCTCATTCGCATCTAGCATAAGTGCAACATTTACTTTTCTTCCAACCCCCCTGCTTCACTACCAGCACTTGGATTATTCAAACACACAGCATGCATTTCGCATAATGCACCTGTCAGTTCGAGCGTATGCTCTGGGCTTGCCTGTTAATGGAAACCTGCCCATTAGAAACTCTTACTGTTCAGACCTGCATTCATATATTAGTCACTATAAGCACTTTGATTATTCAAACACACTGCATGTATCTCGCATAAAGCACCTGTTAGTTCGAGCGTATGCTCTGGGCTTGCCTGTTAATGGAAACCTCACTACAAAAAAATGGGGCAAAGGCTACGGATTATATCCGTAGCTATACATCTACGGCTACGAATAATATCCGTCGCTATATAAATTCGATCCGTAGCAATTTGAGTACATCACGCTACGGACTAGTTTTTCAAGGCTGCGGACTATATCCGTAGCTAGTGTCTTTAAAACATTTGATAATAACAACATATCTAACCGTTTCTGGTACATGCCCTGATAGATCAACCTATCTAAGTTAATGCAAATAAAGAATTGTTATAACTGCCAAAAAAAAAAAAATCCAACATTCATTGAAGTCATGAATTTTTTTTAGGGAAACTCAAAACACATCTCCAGTTCAGTCAATATAAATACAATTGAGAGTTCTTATTACAAGGAAGAAAAAATCACAAAGAAGCCAAGACCTTGAGTTCCATATAAGTTCTGGACAGTTGGAGTCTTTCTCTGATAAAGAACTGAGTTGCTGCCTTGGAAGAAGAATTGTTTCCTGCATCACATAAACAACCATGAGCGCATTATATCTTAATGCCTTTTGTTCTCATCTTCTTTTGCAATATGATTCCACTACCAAAAAAGGGGGGCAAAGCCTCAAAGTCATTCATTCAAATTGATGTGAGCCTCACATGGCTACAGGAGGTACAAGTAATTTCCATCATCCTAGTCATTGAAGTTTACAAATAAATTTGATAAATATGCTACAAACTTAAAAGAGTCCATAGCAAGCATCGAAAATTACAAATAAAGAAAGATAAGTACCTCTTTTGATGTAAAACATTCTTCGCCTCAACAATGCTTAGCGACAGATTTCTCTACATAAAATTAAATGGTCTTAGGAAATGTTGAATTAGATGTAATATTGCTTAAAATTTTAACTTGTTTCAAATAGGTGTTTTAACCGAATTACAGTTGGTCTAAATAGTTCTCAACTAATTTAATCCACATTCCAGCTGATCTGAATCTTAATCAAATTCTAACTTACTAGATCTGATTCAAGCAATTGGAGTAAATCAAATTACTAGCATCAAGCATGGAATTGGTCGATCTGAGCATGTTCAAACAATCAAAGCCTAGAGGAGTTGCTGGATGGCAGGGGAAGATCATAACAAGCTTTTGAGGAAGATTTTTGATGCCAGTGGAGGGCAAATGGAACTATACGCCTAAAACATCGTTTATACCAAATCATTTTTTTAGCAAGACAGTTCCTCAGCTTCCTTTTTCCAATGTCAAGACAAATTATAGCCTAAACATCTAGGCACTTCATAAGCACAGAACCACAGGCACATAGCTTGCATTTGTTTACTTGCCGATTGCGTGAGTTTGAAGCAAGCCCATAAAGAAAGTGTTAAAGCTATCCACCCTGAAGTGATAAGATTTGCAACTTCCTACAAAAGATCAATCGACTTCTCAATGGATTGTCAACCTGCCCAATTAGAACCAATATTATCCAAAAGTAGACAAAATGCTATCTACATAAAAAAAAAAAAAAAAAAGACATTTAAAAACATAGGATTAGATGTGAGTACTTGGAAGAAGCAAGTTAAATGATTCTTGAAAGAGAAAAAACTGCCTAAACAAATGAGTACTAGCATGCGCCATCAATCTCAAGGCTTAATTCTCGCACAACAACCATTGAGAAATTATTATTTGAAAACCGTATCAAACTTCTCACTTTCTCACTACACAATCACTCTATATTCTTTAACAAGGTTTGGTGAAAAAAAGTGTGGGAAGTGAAGGTGAATCACACATCTACCAGCTGAAAATGGCAAAACTAAGGATAAACATACCTGGTCTAGTAATAATCTTCTAGGACAAATCAAAATTGAAAATTGTTCAATGGCTTTCTCCAACTAGAATTCATATACAGTCAAATTTTCAAAAACAAGAACAAAATTAAACTTGGCATGATCTGGATCTATATATGGTCATTCCATAGGGTAATGTAAGAAAAGACTCTCTTGAAGAAACATAAAAAAGAATAGCTCAAATTTTGAGAGTGACTATTCACTTTTAATAAAGTGGAATTGAACCAATTTTGGATATTCACTTCATGAAAACTTAATTGCAATCACTTATACATCCAAATGTAACATAAACTATAATAGCCACAATCACATTTATAAACCATCTTGAATCTTACCTTGAGCTTAAGAAAGAATACTTGCTTTTGAAATCCAAACACAATGGCACGAACTGCAAGAGAGATCCACGATTAAAGAACAATAGAAAGAGATGCTACATATAGTGCTACATATAGAGATTAAGGTCAAACCTCAGGAAGCATGTTTCCAATTGAAAAAGTGTAGAAAACATGTAAACCTCTAGAAGCTGGCATCACTAGAAACAAATCTAGATCATTCCTTCGCACCAATCTTTCCTTCTCAAGGTTTCAAACTCTATGCAGGCCTAACACATGAAATCAGTAATGTTCATACCTTTGTCCATGCATCCCTGGATGTTCCTTTCAAATCTATTCTAGACAATGATCACTTCTCTTTACTGCAAACCATCCCCCCAAATACTGTCCCATGAGCTGCTGGCAGGCTTTGGCCACTTGGTGTGTTTTGTCCCTGCACATTGGTACCGGAAGGTGCACCGGGTAACAGTCGTTGGCCTTTATTGAGATTTGGCATGATACGTAGCAGTTGGAATACAAAGCTTGCAAGCTCACCATATAATAATCCATAAGTATCAAAGACCTGCAGTGAATGATAACCATGAGTGAGAACAGTCTGGAACACGGGCATAAGCATGATTGTACTAGAGCCACTATTATTACTACCTGAAGGAGAGCTGACATGAACATATGGACTGCCTGGGTGTTCTGATCCATGAGGAGTGAAATCTGACTGAAGAACATGACAGCACCTCGCACCTGCCATTAATATTAGGAAATACCTTCATTTAAAGTGAGCAATGGCAAGGAAAAAGATGCAAGTTGTACAATATAGTCCATGAAGTTCTTGTGTGGGTGTTTGTAAAGCCATCCTTCGCCTCTGATACCAGAAAAGGGAAAAACAGAAAGTTTACTTTGTATTTTCCGTCAGTGTCTACCCAACTTTGTAATTCAAACTCTAGAAAGTCGTAACATGCTTTTGACATGAGCATATGCAAGTGCACCCTTGAACATATAGCTGTCCACTCTATCCCGCAAACCACCTGCATAGAAGGTATCCATGCCTTCATCAACAACACAAACAATAAGAAGAATTGCATTCCACCAATTTAATGAACATGACAAACTGATGGATATAATTCTTAAAAATGTGAAGGTAGGCTACAAGATAAGCCATGCAGAACAAAGATCAGTTAATAGAATTGATGTGAATCATAGATCAGGCAGGCTTTAATTGTTGACTTCTACCTGTTGCATATGGACCATCGGCGTCCTATCCCTGGCATTAATGTCCAGGCCAATGATAGGATGGTTGACATTATCTGATTTGAAATATATTTGGTCAATCATCCCACTGCATGGACAGGCTGAAAATGATCGCAGAAAAGTGGGCACCAACTGAACATAATGTTGCCCCAAACTAAAATGATGGTACCTAATGAAGGTGATTGACAAGAGTTAAAACCAATTTGCATGGACATGGATACGAGTGTCAGAATCCGATCCGCTACAGAGGATCATATTCTCTTAGACCAAAAAATAGGAATCTTGTATTCGGAAATAACATCAAGGTGTTATTCAGAAACAAATCCACTTACTGCTGCCTAGATCAGATTGCAAAAATAGGACATGCCAACATATATAGCATGAAACAGGAACATACTCCTATCTGTGGAGAGTAGAGGCTAATAGATTGGACTTTTAAGCTGAATTTGACCAATCCATCCATTAGGATCCAAGCTGAATCAAGTTGGGTTCATGTCACATCCCATCATTCTTAAAAGAACCAGCATCCAAGCTTGCACATAAAAAATGAACACTATTATAAGAAAATGCTGCTTTAAGAACCATTTATAGACGTAACCTGCTTGGCTTTTAAAATTTTTTAGGCAGTTACGTGAATTGAATCACATTATTATCCATATTTACACACAGTTGTACATATAGAATGGTTCAGTAATGAATCTACAGACTTGGGTTGCTCACTATCTTTTACTTCATTGATGATCTGAGTAGCTACATTCCCAAAGAGTAAGGTTAGAAAAAGAAAAACCTTGATAAAGGATGATTGTCACAACCCACAAAGATCCGGCCGCGAAGCTTCTTCAAAATTGCAATTGAGAGGGACACAGCATTCTGTTATGCAAGTAAAAGGCTTCAGAGCACACTCATCTCAAGGTTTTCAGCTAAAAATACACATTAGAATTTATTTCCACCGATATGAGAAGTTGGGTTCTTCAGGGATGCCCGAAAGGAATATGAAACTAGAGTTTTAAAGTATGTTGACCTAAAGCTTTAAATTGGTAAAGATTTCCATGTCTGGGCATTAATGTATATGAGAGTCATCATCCAATTTGGAGAGAGGACTTTTCCAAACCCCAGAACCCGCAACTAAAGAAAGTCAAGAACTGTGAAACTACCTCATTATGATTGGAAAAAATCCAACAGAATCTGAAAAAAGATAGCTACTGAATACAGTAGGATTCTTTCGACCACCGAAATAACTTTAAAAACTCAGTAAAGTTAGTTCCAGCTCTAAAAAAAATGCTATTCCTCTAAGATGAGTTGAATAATTGGACAAAAATCATGTAAGGAATATCCAAGAAAAATCAAGAAATGGACAAATTTATCTCTAAAAGCCAAATCAACAGTAGACTTTCTTAGACCAAATGTGCAGTGAGAACTTCAAGATAGTAAACGCAAAGACAGCTATGCATTTAAAGAATCATTACATTTACGACCTATTATTTTGAATGATAATAGAATGAAGACTAAAGATGAAATCTTCAACAAGAAAAGGACTAAAGATGA
>PVNU02003425.1:0-48630 GCA_003013855.2 Liriodendron chinense
AAAAAACCATTAGTGAAAATTTTGTAATTTAGTGAGAATTCAATTTCCACTACCTTGTTTGACCCACAGGACACCTTGGTACCACTTGTCATCTTCTAGTTGAAAATAAGGTGCCAACGAAATTCGAAATTATAATGAAACAGGAGGTTGTTTTTACAATTTTCAATTTCTAATTTAAGATCCCTCGCTTTCGTCCTCGCCACTGATCCCGCGTAGTCTCGGCCGAGTTAATTTTTATTCTCATCTATATTCTCGAATCGCCATTTTCTCGCGAATTACAATCCATTTTTTAGTGCCAACGAAAAACACTAATGCTCCGGTACTCTCGGAGCAGTATAAGTTATGGTGCTCCTAGTTTCATTGCTAGGACACTTATACAGTTCGGTCCATTGATCGAGACTGTCCATTAGGTCCATTGCACATTTTATGGCCTACCATGAAAGAATCACACTAATTCGACAAATATTAATCATTTATTTGGCATTAAATATGGACGGTCCAAATCATTTACACCAAAAAAGGGTAAATTCATTTATTTGTTAGGCAATCGTAACCATCCTATCCATGGCTTGGGAAAACGGATGGTTGTAGAAAATAAGGCCGAATCAAGGATAGATTTAGATCGTCCAATCAGTGTGACTTTTGCATGTTAGGCTGTGAAATGTGCTAGGAACTTTATGGACAGTTAAGATCCATAACTTGGACTGAACCAATTGAACTGTTGCAAGTAAGAGCACTATGACTTACAGTTGTGTGAGAGCACCGGATCATTTCTACTCTTTCAAAATATTCTAGAGGTGTAGGGCAATATTTCATTCCTTGAGTGGTCTTATGTACGAAAGGTTTCGTGCGTCAGTGTTGTACTGATCCAGTCAGCTCGACCGCCCAGACGGCCTTGTATATAGCTGATGGACCACATAAATAAATTCACACCAACCGATCGAGTGATCGCCTTTTCAGATTCGTGGCATTGATTGCGACATGGCAAAGATCCAAGTTTGCCGTGGGAAAATGGCAGTTTTTTTTTCCAAGACGCGCATTCTTCGAATGTACGGATTTATGAACAATCCACTTATTTTGCCGTGTCATTTTAGGGCACAAATAAAAAAAAAATGAAGTAGATCATAGGCTCAAGTGGACCACACCAAAGTAAATACAGTGATAATGATATGTCCACTGTTGAAACCTTTTATTTATACCTAAAAATAGTAGATCAGTCTAGGGATCAATCCACGTGGCAAACGAAGCTTGCTTGATATGCTGAATGAAAAGGTTGGTGCTACGCAGTGCCATGTCAACATTAGATATGGACATACATGTAAAAAGCTTTTCAGTACTATAGAGCATGATTTGCAAAGAATAACACGATCAAGCAACGTCTCCAGAAATGCCACATGGAACGACGATTACTCCCCATATTCGATAGAAAAGGCCATAATTAGAAGATGCAATGCCAAAACAATAACAACAACTCAATCAATCAACAACCTAAATTCCAGATCAAATTTGTCTCCAGCGCAACGCTGATGAACTATCCTAACATAGTATTTTAGTATTTGTACACTGTGATGGATCATTATATTAGAAGTAGCATAACTTCGTCTCGCTCATACACCGGACTAGCCAATAGTTCGTAATCAAGTAGTAGTAATTTCTTTCCATCTGTGCCTAAGAGGTAGATCTGGAAAAGGACTGTTAGTTTTAGGATCAGTTAGCCTATGCTCATACGCTAGGTTAATTTTATTGCTTTCCTTAGTTTAAAGTCATTAGAATTCGTCAATACCTTGTTCATCAGCACGCTTTTCAGGAAACACCTTGTGCTCTTAGCTTGAATTGAAACTTCTATTAGCAAATCAAATTTCATGTCGTCATCTATTTTTTCGTCAATATTTCACATATTTGATTCAATTGAACAACTACTGCACCTTCGAGAGTTCTTGATTGACAAGGCAAAAAGATTTATAGGAGGGGGAGCCCCAGCCTCCGCAAGTCGTCTGGCATCACGGCGAGCGCAAAATCATTGGCCGAATAGACGCTGGTAAATTGATTCATAATTGCTCTATCTCAGCGCCAGGGGTCATTAGTGATTACTGTTTGGATTAGGCCCACATACATCCATGGCATGCCCGCGTAACAGCAACAATCATTCACCTGTGTACCGTGTGGCCAAAACACACCAAACACTGCTTTTGGTGACTCTCGGTGGGATAAGTGTGCAATTGGTATTGAACATTACGATACATATGAGTGTAGACCAATCTGACTCGAGTTTGCAGGAAATTTAGAAGAACCAGGACATGAATCAGGCTCCTGAAGGCCCCTTTTTGTGCCAAAACCTAAAGCTTCTAACCCTCTGATTTTGATTGTTCTAGAAGTAGGGTCCAAATTCCAAAACAATGTCCCAAACATTCATGGGATTATCGGACTTGAGGTAACCAAACATGGCAGGGTATAGGCCAGAGTATTTAAGGATTCAGGTTTGAACACTCCAAGGCCTAAATGGAGGCCATCAATAGATTGATGGCATTCATCCAGGAGATTAGATTGCCTAATTTCCATCAATATAATATGAAATACCTCAGTTGGGAAGCGTTCCACCCGAACCCCCGATATTTCAGCAACGTAATGTCCGGCCAAATCTAGGCTTGGCCAAGTGTAACGTGCCGCTCCCAGCAGGAGCTAGATAGAAATGGGCAGAACGTTCTTCCCAAATGGCAATAAATGAAGTTGACTACAACATTCCTCCAGCAGGGCAGCATATGCCTAACAATGAAATGCTTGGGAGGTGGGCCCCACTTGGTCAAGGGATTAATCCAGGGCTTCAAAATCCCAGAAGGGCCGCACTGATGCCAGTTGGCCATGAGGAATTGATTAATTTAATTAATGAAGTAACTGACCACATAAATAAATTCACACCAACCGATCGATGTGATCGCCTTGTCAGATTCGTGGCATTGATTGCGACATGGCAAAGATCCAAGCTCGCCGTGGGAAAATGGCAGTTTTTTTTTCCAAGACGCGCATTTCTTCGAATGTACGGATTTATAAACAACGTCCACCTATTTTGCCGTGTCATTTTAGGGCACAAATAAAAAAATGAAGTAGATCAAAGGCTCAAGTGGGCCACACCAAAGTAAATACAGTGATAATTGTTGATGAATTTCTGATCTTAAAAAATAAATTAATTGGAAAAACCAAGAAATAAGGACAGGTTGAAGCACGTGAAAAAACACGCTGTCCTTAAAGCGTAATTCGCCCCTACTCAAATTATTTTGAGTCTGCTGATAGGTTGCAGGCGGATTGCTTCCAGGATACGACGAGCCTTATGTGGTTCTGCGTTCAGCAGAAATGAAGGAACCACTATGGAACTTAGTAACACACTCTGGCAGATAAAGAAAAAGAAAGAGAGAAAAGAATGTCAGTATTCTTCTGGCAGCAGCAGACCACTATACTGGTCTAAGTGGCTTGGTTTATTTCAACCAAATCGAGAGGCTAAGAGACTAAAATGGGTGATGGTTCAGTATCCGAGATTATGATTGCTGTTGTTGTGTGGAATGAACCAGACCTGTCCGGTTTATATAGGTAAGGGTGTTGTGCACCTTACTTATTTATGGTGGAAGAGAGGGAGAATGGTGGCTTGCGTGTTCCAGTGCGAACACGCGCACGCGCACAGGCACGGGCTCGGTCTCGGGCTCGGGCTCGGGCACGGGCAAGGGCTAGGGCTCGGGCTAGGTGCGAGGGCGTGGGCATGTAGGCAGTGTGGCTGTAGAGGCGCTAGTGGCGCACTTGGCACTTCGCACGTGCGCATTGTGTCGCAGATGGGTCGCGACCTCGCGGACCGGAGCGAGACTGGTGCGAGTCGCGGTGCGACAGAGGCTAGGTAGTAGGTTAGGTAGCTGGGTTCGGAATAGAGGAGGTGCTGTGGGTGGGAGGTCTAACAGAGAGACCTCTCTGCTTTTTATAGAGAGCTGCGGGGCTAATTAGAGGGACCTGTGTAACTGCTCATGCAGTAACGGTCCATACCATGCAGTAACAGCTGCATGTGGCTAGCCCAACAGTCAGAAACGGCTAGCCATTGAGTCTAAACAGCCAGCATGCAGGTGCATAACTCCCACATGCACAACAGTCAGAAACTGCCATAAACGGCTAGTTTCTCACAATAGCCAGAAAAACGGCTAGTGCCATTATGGCTCTGGACCAAAACTTGCCAGCCACCCTTGCCTATATAAACTGGACAGGTCTGGTTCATTCCAACACAACAACAGCAATCATAAACTCTAGTACTGAACCAGCACCCATCTTAGTCTCTTAGCCTCTCGGTTTGGTTGAAATAAACCAAGCCATTTAGACCAGTGTAGTGGTCTGCTACTGCCAAAAGAAGAAGACTGTCCTTCTTTTCTCTTTTTCTTTTCTTTATCTGCCAGAGTGTGTTACTAAGTTCCATAGTGGTTCCTTCGGTTTTGCTAAACGCAGAACCACATAAGGCTCGTCGTATCCTGGAAGCAATCCGCCTGCAACCTATCAGCAGACTCAAAATAATTTGAGTAGGGGCGAATTACGCTTTAAGGACAGCGTGTTTTTTCATGTGCTTTAGCCTGTCCTTATTTCTTGATTTTTCCAATTAATTTATTTTTAAGATCAGAAATTTCTCAACAATAATGATATGTCCACTGTTGAAACCTTTTATTTATACCTAAAAATAGTAGATCAGTGCTAGGGATCAATCCACGTGGCAAACGAAGCTTGCTTGATATACTGAATGAAAAGGTAGGTACTACGCAGTGCCATGTCAACATTGATATGGACATACATGTAAAAAGCTTTTCGGTACTTTAGAGCATGATTTGCAAAAGAATAACACGATCAAGCAACGTCTCCAGAAATGCCACATGGAACGACGATTACTCCCCATATTCGACAGAAAAGGCCATAATTAGAAGATGCAATGCGAAAACAATAACAACAACTCAATCAATCAACAACCTAAATTCCAGATCAAATTTGTCTCCAGCGCAACGCTAATGAACTATCCTAACATAGTATTTTAGTATTTGTACACTGCGATGGATCATTATATTAGAAGTAGCATAACTTCGTCTCGCTCATACACTGGACTAGCCAATAGTTCGTAATCAAGTAGTAGTATCTGTGCCTAAGAGCCAGATCTGGAAGAGGACTGTTAGCTTTAGGATCAGTTAGCCTATGCTCATACACTATGTTAATTTTATTGCTTTCCTTGGTTTAAAGTCATTAGAATTCGTTAATACCTTATTCATCAGCACGCTTTTCAGGAAGCACCCTGCTGCTCTTAGCTTGAATTGAAAGTTCTATTAGCAAATCAAATTTCATGTCGTCATCTATTTTTTCGTCAATATTTCACATCATATTCGATTCAATTGAACAACTACTGCACCTTCGAGAGTTCTTGATTGACAAGGCAAAAAGAATTTATAGGAGGGGGAGCCCCAGCCTCCGCAAGTCGTCTGGCATCACGGTGAGCGCAAAATCGTTGGCCGAATAGACGGTGGTAAATTGATTCATAATTGCTCTATCTTAGCGCCAAGGGTCATTAGTGATTACTGTTTGGATCAGGCCCACATCAATCATGGCATGCCCGCGTACAGCAACAATCATACACCCGTGTACCGTGTGGCCAAAACACACCAACACTGCTTTTGGCACGCCCGGTGGGATAGGTGTGCAATTGGTAATTGAACATTACGATAATATGAGTAGACAATCTACTCGAGTTTGCAGAAATTTAGAAGAACAAAACATGAATCAGGCTCCTGAGGCCCCTTCTATGGTCAAACCTAAAGCTTCTAACCCTCTGATTTTGATTGTTCTAGAAGTAGGGTCCAAATTCCAAAACAATGTCCCAAACATTCATGGGATTATCGGACTTGAGGTAACCAAACATGGCAGGGTATAGGCCGAGTATTTAAGGATTCAGGTTGAACACTCCAAGGCCCAAATGGAGGCCATCAATAGATTGATGGCATTCATCCGGGAGATTAGATTGCCTAATTTCCATCAATATAATGTGAAAATACCTCAGTTGGGAAGCGTTTCACCCGGACCACCGATATTTCCGCTACGTAATGTCCTGCCAAATCTAGGCTTGGCCAAGTGTAACGTGCCGCTCCCGGCAGGAGCTAGAAGAAATGGGCAGAACGTTCGTCCAAATGGCATAAATGAAGTTGACTACAACATTCCTCCAGTAGGGAAGCATATGCCTAACAATGAAATGCTTGGGGGGGTGGCCCCACTTGGTCAAGAGATTAACCCAGGGCTTCAAAATCCCAGAAAGGTCGCGCCGATGCCGGCTAGCCATGAGGAATTGATTAATTTAATTAATGAAGTAATTGACCACAGACATGGCCATCATACTAACATGCCTGTTTACTGTAGGTTGTATCCTAATTGGGTTGATAGGTTTGCGGAAGTGCCTGGAGGCATCAAGATGCTAGAATTTTTCTTATTTTCAGGGAAAACGTGCCAATCCACGGTCGAACATATTGACCAATTTACAGTTTGGATCGGGACCACATCGATCCTGGCATGCCCTCATACACCATCAGTGATTATGGTTTAGATTGGGCCCACATCGATCCTGTCATCCAACCTATCCACATAGTCACATAAGAAAAAAACAAATATCAACTTAATCTAGAACTTATGCGGCTGCCTAAATTTTTTTGGTGGGTGTTAAATCCTCACTGTGTGGTCCACTCAAGCATTAGATCTGACTCATTTTTTGTCATATACATTTCAATTATATAAAAATGTATACACTGTGTGGACAAACCTATACATCATGGTGGGCTCTTAAAGCCGTAGTCTGATCCAAGATAGGGATAGTCAAAGGCAGTATTAATCCACATTTCAAATTAGACGCAGATTAAGCAGTGAGTAGCTTACTGCCAATAAGGCATTGAAATGACATGGCAAGACTTGATTGGTGGGATCACATACTTATCAGAAATTGATTGGCCCAGCTTTTTTAAGATTTTTTTTACAGGTGTCCTAATCTGTATCCCTTCAAATGGTGGGAGTTTTCCCAAGGGCTGCACATCGATTCGATCAATTCGATTTTGTATGAAATTGAAATTGAATTGATCTTAAATTTTCAAAATTGAAATTGAAATTGAATTGATCTTAATTTTGAAATTTCAACTTGAAATTGAATTGACCCCTTTTTTTTAATTGATATTAGATTGAATTGATGGAATTTTCGATTCGATTCGATTCAAATTTTCACACATTGCAAATTGAAAACTTATAAGTTTGGTAGGTTTGGATTTTACAATACCTCAAGTGTACATGTCAACTCTTACCCTCCAAAATGTAACCTTTTGTGTGACCCACCTAATCATGGGTCAGCCTGATTTTTCAGCCTTGGGCGTAAGGCGGGATTTTATATCTAATGATTGGAGTAGATCTCAGATATAAATCACGATGGGCCATCTCAAATATGAGGGTGGGCATACCATAAAATTTCGAATTTTTAGGAGTGGGATTGGGAACGTATCACACAATAACATTTTACCGTGTGTGCTGCTGGCAAAGCTCTATGAACCCCACCATGATGAATTTCTTTTATCCGCATTGTCCATTCATTTTTCCAGCACATTTAAGGGCACGAGCTAAAATATAAGGTAGATCCAAATCTCAAGTGGACCACATGATAGGAAATAGTGGTGATTGAATGGCCGCCATTTAAAATTTACTGGGGGCTACAAAAGTTTTAGATGAAGCTGATATTTGGGTTTTCCCTTCATCTAAGTCTATGCGACCTAATCGACAGATTGGATGGCAAATAAACATTATAGTGGGCCTTAGGAAGTTTTTAATGGTGGGTGTTCAATCACCACCGTTTCCTATGGTGTGGTGCACCTGAGATTTGGATCTCCCACATTTTTAGGCTCATGCCGTGAAATGAACCAAAAAATTGGATGGACAGTGTGGATAAAACACAGATCATGCTGAGCTCACAGATCTTTTCCAGCAGGACACTGTATGGTTATTGTGTCCTACTTACACAATCTCGGTACTTACACAATATGGCCAGCTATGATATGTATTTGAGATCCATTCAGACCATTCGACATGTAGGCCCACCTTAGGCCCAAGGCTGAAAATTAAGATGACCCACGATTTAGGTGGGCCACACCTTAGGAAATAGTTGAGATAAAGACAACCACTCTTAAATTCTTGGGGACTACAAAAGTTGTGGGATCAAGCTAATATTTGTGTGGTCCCTTCATTTAGGTCTACGTGGCCTCATCAACAGGTTTGATGGCAACCAAACATTCCGATGACCCTAAGAAGTTTTTAATAGTGGACATTTAATCACCACTCTCTATTGTTGGGTGGTCCACATGAGATTTTGATTTGCTTTAGTTTTGGGATCATATACCAAGATGAGCTGTCAAAACAAATGGACAACAGATCCATCATAGTGGCTTGCACACTGAGGTATCCTTGGAAGCGGTGTCCATTCATGTCAAAGGTTCCCTGGAGATATTTTTGGAATCTTTTTTATTTTCCCTGCACCAAAGTTTCAAAGTTGAAATGACTAATAACCTAGATTACCAGCCAGAACCGTCCACCAGAATCTAGTTGGGGCCACCGTGACATTTGTAGAAAACCACCATGTCCATCCGTTTTGCCATATCATGTTAGGACATGGCCTAAAATGAGGTATATCCAAGACTTAAGTGACTTGTGCTATAGAAAATGATGAGGATTAAATGTTCACCCTATAAACATCAGTGGGGTCACAAAAATTTTGTACGAGGCTAATTTTTTTATGGTTTTAGTTCATCCAAGGTAAAAATGACCTTATCAACACTATGGATGGCATATAAATGTGTGTGTGTGTGTGTGTGTGTGTGTGTGTTTAATTCAATTCGATCAATCGATTCAATTCAATACAGATCGATTCGATTTGATCGATTGGAATCGAAAATTGAAATTGAATTGATTTTTTTTTTTTTAAATTGAGTTGAATTGATCTTGGGGAATCATTCGATTCACTTTGATTTGCTCGATTCAATTTGATCGATAAATTGATCATAAATTGAATTGTGTGCAGCCCTAGTTTTGCCAGATGGGGCATCCATTATGAAGCTTAACCTACACGAAGCTGTGTGATGGATCCAACTTTCCTCCATTGTCATATCACTACCCATCACTTGATTAAATACAGGAGAGAGAGAGAGAGAGAGAGAGAGAGAGAGAGAGAGAGAGAGAGAGATGTAGGTCCATGTCTTGGCCCCCACATCCCACTGCTAATGTGATGATGTGATATGAGAGAAGACAAAAGAACAAATTCGAGCAAAAAATTGTTGAGAAATGATTAGATACAATGGCTCTATCACAATCGATGAGCCATGATATGGTATAGTTGTGGGCGTTTTTACCCGCATAGGCTTTCTAATAATTGAAAAATCCTCTCTTCATTTCTAACAATGTGCGAATCTTAGTATCTCTAAAATTTGGCAAGTACCCTCTTTTGAGTTGAACTGGTGGAACTTATGAACCTGTACAACCTATGGTGCAAAATTCATCTTCGATGAAAACTTAGATACTTTGTCGGATTGTGATAGATAATACACAAGAACTTAGAAATTAATTACAAATTACACATGCGGCATATAAGTCATTCAAATTATGGTCTAAGTTAGATGTGTCTAGTACTAAAAATCGTTGTCATTCCATTATCTAACTATTAGATTGGTGGACATTTATTGGACAGTCGAAAATTAAAATAAACAATGGTCTCAAATAAATAGTTAGGACTATTCACCCAATCTTGGGACTAAACTTTTTAACAATGGCGGATTCCACAATTTAATTGATTTAATTTGAGTTAATGTGTACCGCATATACAATCTCCGAGTGCCTATATATCAAGATATGTAGACTATGTTGCCTGAGCACTAGAGCTGTACACGAGTCAAGCTAGCGTGGTTGGCTTGCTTGACTCAGTTCGGCATGGATCGGATGTTGGGTTCAAACTGAGTTGAGCCACTTTTTTTTTTTTTTTTTTTTTTTTTTTTTTTTTTCCAGCTTGAAGATTTTTTAGCCGAGTTCGAGCTTACCCTAGTTCGATTAAGCTTGGTTCATGTTGCCTTCGTTTGAGTTTGACTCAACTCAGGTGGTTGAAAAGGGAGGTTGTTTAGTCCCACATCGGAAGCGAGCAAAGGAATAAGAGGAAAAACTGTTTATAAAAGCAGCAGTTAGGAGTGTTAATGGGCCTGGTTGCCTTTAGGCCTGGATTTTGAACTGTTTTAGGCTGGGCCTTTGGGTTGGGCCTATTCAAAATTTAGTTTTTTACAGGCTTGAACTTGGCTTGAACTCAGCTTGAAAGCTCGATCGAACCAAGCTGAGCATGCCATTCAAGCTCGAAGGTCAAACGAGCCAAGCTTGAGCCAAGGTTGTCTAATGATTAAGTCGAGTTGAGCTGAGGTAGGCCCAGCTCAATTCGGTTCAGTTCTATGTATAGCTCTATTGAGCATTGCCTAAATCCCTTTTATATGAATTAGGGGACAAGATTTGGGCAATTTAAATTAAGTTACTTGTATGCCAACATACAATTTCTAACCGCCTTAGTATCAACTATTACAACTAGACAAAGTATGACATCACCTATGGTAAGAGGAAAAACAATTTATAAAAGCAGCAGTTAGGCGTGTCAATGGGCCTGAGATGCGTTTAGACTTGGATTTTGAACTGTTTTAGGCTGGGCTTTTGGGTTGGACCTATTCAAAATTTAGTTTTTTACAGGCTTGAACTTGGCTTGAACTCAGCTTGAAAGCGCGATCGAACCAAGTTGAGCATGCCATTCAAGCTCGATGGTCAAGCGAGCCAAACTTGAGCCAAGGTTGTCTAATGATTGAGTCAAGCCGAGCTGAGGGAGGCCCAGCTCAATTCAATTCGGTTCAATGTATAGCTCGACAAAGTATGCCATCACCTATGGTAATAGGTACTCATCGAGTAGCAATGTGGGTCTTCTAAAAGTAATTGAGGAAATTCGTGTGTTTATAAATAAATGGAAATTTCATTTATCAAGCGTAATGTGCATGTTTGGAATGGGACCTACAACGAAAGCTAAAGATTGTGTGAATGACAATTTTGTCATATTTATCATAGATCCCACGCCTAACAGTAGCGTATAGCACTTTTTCGTTAGTGTGGGTGGATGTATATGGCACCTCTCACTCATACACCACTTTTTACTGGCGCTAATGCTATGTGTTTGGGGACATGACTTGCATGGTGACCCCAATAGACTTTGCAGGGCCCACTGTAATGTATGTGCTTTTATCTATGCTGTCCATCCATTTTTCCAGCTCAATTTAGGAAAACTGAAGCACATCCAAATCTAAGTGGACCACACCATATGAAATAGTGGAGATTGCATGCCTACCATTGAAGACTTCTTGGGGGCCACAAAAAGTTTTGGATCAAGCTGATACTCGTGTTTTCCCTTCATCTACATCTATGTAACCTTATGAATGGGTAAGATGACAAATAAACATCACTGTAGATCCTAAGAAGATTTTAATGGTGGATGTCATTATCCCCACTAATTTTTGCATGGGGTCCATTTAAGCTTTGGATATGCTTCAAGTTTCCGCTCATGCTGTAAAATGAGTTGGCAAAATGGATGAGGACATGGATAAAACACATACATCATGGTGGACCCCACAAAATCCTGCCACCATGGAATTTGACGGCCCCAGGGTCATTAGGGACGGGGCTTTTGCAGAGCCCACCCTTATGTAAGGCTGCACATCTGCCGGGTTAACCCGACAGACCCGCTTGATCTATCAGTCTCGACCCGGCAGAGAAAATGGTCCGGTCTTGGGTGAATGTGGCTGGACTGTTTTTAATTTAGGTACGGTTTAGGATACACACTAAACCCGACCGACTCGACCTGTACCCCAACCTGTGTATACTCGACTCGAACCACCCCGAGTTCTGTCAGAATATTCTAAAAAAAAAAAAAAAACAAATTCAAGCATGCCCTCCATCAACATGTTTGGAAATTGAAACTTTGGAGGGTAAGGTGCTCAACACACCTAGCAGTTACAGGTGACATTGTGCGGAGAGAATACTATTTAATACTGTTAGAAATGACTCAAACACACTGTTTCTAATATGCGAAGTTAAAAAAAATACTAATAAGTAGAACTCGGTTCTAACCCGACCTAACCCAGTTCAACATATAGGGTCGGGTAGGGTTAGGGTTGTTTCAGCCCAACCCGGTCACAATATCCAGACTGACACCGAACCTTTAAAATTTGATTAGGTTAGGTTTAGAATTGGGCCTAACTCAACCCTAACTTGACGCATGTACAGGCCTACCCTGATGTATGTCTTATCTATATCCACATTATCCAGCGGTTTCCCAGGTTCATTTTAGAGCATGGGTGCAAAAATGCAGCAAATCTAAATTTTAAGTGGATCACCATAGGAAACGTGGTGATTGAACACCACCATTAAAAAGTTGGGAGCCACAAATGTTTTGGATCAAGCTGATATCCGTGTGGTCCCTTCATCTAGGTTTGTGCAACCTTATCAACGGCAAATAAACATTCCAGTGGCTCCCAAGAAGTTTTTAAAGGTGGACATTCAATCACCACTCTTTCCAGTGGTATGGTCCACATGAGATTTGGATCTGCTTATTTTTTTTGGATCATATGCCTTAAAATGAGCTGTCCAAATGAATGGATGGCATGGATATACATCACAGTGGCCCCACAGCCATCTTGGGATCAACCGAAGCCGCCCCCCACGTAATCCCCTTCCTTTACACACGGTACTTCTTCATCGGCAGTATGGCGGCAGACAGGGGCGAGACAAGGGTTCGGACCCGAAACAAGCGATGTCGGTGGGAACTTGACTGTAGGAGCTCACCTGGATGTATGAATTATATATCCATGCTGTTCATCTGCTTTTCCAGCTTATTTTAAGGGATGGTACAAAAAATGAAGCACATTCAAATTTCAGATAGACCACACCATAAGCAAGAGTGTTCAATGACCATTAAAAACATTTTGTGAGCCACAGAAAGGGGATGGATCCTCTGGACGCGAACTCGGATCGGAACCGACCACTCCAGTACCAGGTCGGTGATCTGTGAGCCCTACTATGATGTATGTGTTGTATCCACGCCGTCCATACATTTTGCCAGTTCATTTTAGGGCGTGTAAACAAAAGTGAGTCAGATCAAAATCGCAAGTTGACCACACCATTTGAAACAGTTGCAAATGAATGCTCACCGTTAAAAACTTGTTGGGGCCACGAAAGTTTGGCATCAAGTTGATATTTGTCTTTTTCCTTCATCCAGGGTCTGTGTGACCTTATCAACAGTCTGGATGGAAAATAAGCATCACAGTGGGCCATCTAAAGCTTTTAACGGTGAGTATTCAATCACCGCTGTCTCTTGTTGTGTGATCCATTTGAGAGTTGGATCTACCTCACTTTTGGACTCACCACCTAAAATGAGTTGGAAAAATGGATGGACGGTGTGGATAAAACACATAAATTATGGTGGGGCCCACAGCACCGATCAATACCGACCTCGGTGTCGGTAACAAGTCCGAGTCCCGTGGACGCAATGCCGCGACCATTTTTAGGTGAGCGGATTAGGTGTTACCAAGGAACACCTTAGTGGGTCTTACTCCATGGAGCCCACCTTGATGATATTTTGAACATCCACACCATTCATCCGTTTTTCCATCTCAATCTAGTCCTTCATCCCACAAATCAAATAGATCCAAATCTCAAGTGCACCACACTACAGGAAACAATATTGATTGAATGCCTACCATTAAAATCTTTCGAAGACCCACCTAATGTTTATTTTTCATCTAAACCGTCGATAAAATCAATAAGACATGGATGAAGGGAATATAAAAATATAAACGTGATCCAAAATTTTTATACCCTACAAAAAGTTCTTAATGATCATTTACTACATTTGCTAGTGGTGTGATCCACTGGAGATTTGGATCTACTTAATGTTTGAGATATCCCCCTAAATTGAGCTAAAAACACTGATGAACGGCATGGATATACAAAAAATTCATCAAGTTAGGCCCCACACGGTAAGAGTAACACCCACTAACATGTTACCCGGGCAACACCTAATCCGCTTCAAGTAGGTCATGAGTCATGACTTGATAATATCATTTGCCTACTTAGAAGTAAGGCCACCAAATTCAACTTCTCGCGTTTTGAAAAAAACATTCAACTCGCGATAAATTGAAAATACCGTGGTGGGGTCCATGCTACCTTAGCCCTTGCTATTATAAGCGGGGTGCACCATTTACAGAGGACTCTCCTCTCTTAAAATGGTGTATGAAGGGAGACGCCCATCTCCTGTGTTGGAGTCCTTTACACTCAGTCCTCTACCATACCCAGTCCTATTCCTACTTTCTGTGGTCATGATCTTCTTAGGAACGTCCTGGTATTTCTCCTATGAGGATGCCGTCGAAATCGCTGAAGATCAGTTCAACTGGGCAATCATGGCCGCTCCTTTACTTCTACTGTTAGCTGTCCATTTGCTGTCTTCCTTCGACAATTCAGATAGCTTCTTCTACCTCTCGCCTGATGAACGTCGTCGACGGAGCCATCATCGTCCGTCTGAAGGTTCCTCCCCGTGGGTTGTAGCGGTGCTGATCGTTGTATTGCTAGTGATGGTTTCGTATCAGTCCACGTTCCATGACAAATGGTTTGCTTGAGGTGTTGTATGGTGTTTGTTATTTGGGTTGTGTGGATAGATAGCTGTTTGTATACATGGTTTTTTTTTTTTTTTTTTTTTTTTTTTTTTTTTTTTTTTTTTTTGAGACTTTGCAGCTCGTCCGGACTCGTTCGGGTTCGAGTTGAGTCGCGACTCGTTGGAGGTGTGATGGTGACTGGTGTTACTAGCTCGTACTTGTTCTGACCGAATCCGAGTTGACTCGGAGGAGTTTGTTTTTGTGTTTATATGTGTGTGGGTGAAATGATTCAATGAAAATGTTTTCACTGTAATAATATTTTGATTGAATCATATGTGGACCCTACTGTGATGCATTCATGGCATCCGCTCCAATTTCAGATGTGCTGCCCATCTTTGGGCATGGACTCAAAATCATGCCCATCCTGGGTTAAAGTGGCTACACGACAAGGAATAGTGGGAAAGGAGATGCCCACCGTTGATCTCAAAACTACCTGGTGTGGCCGTAGGCCTTTTCACTTGGGGTAGGTGCTTCAGGTGAATTGGTTGGATGTCATCAATACAGCATGAGAGGCCTCATTTGAAATCAAGGGTGGTCCAACTCAACTATTTTATATCATGCGGCCTGATAACATAGGATGATTTGGAGAATTCTCTTGTATTATTATGGCCAACCTGGATTGTGGATTGTCTTAGTTTTTGGGTCCATCGCCAAATTACGAGCTGGGATCATTTGAAAGATGGGTTAGATATCATAGGTATATCATAATGGGCCCGGCACAACATTTTTCACTGTGATTTCAATGAATGATCGATACAATTCAAGGTTAAATAAGATCCAAAATATCACTAGCAACAGTCCCCTTCGAAACTGGCGTGGTTTGGTCATGAGGTTTGCTGGAGTACCTTCCCATGCATTGCTATAGCATCCGTCATGACCTTAGCCTGCAAAAACCGATTAGATTGGTTTTGCCTAGTTAATAGTTTAGCACATATTTTACCAAGCAGAAGATGAGATGGGGTTTGCAAATTGTGATGTAGAACGGGTCGCTGACTATTTCATGGCCCAGATGGAGCAAAAGAAGACCGGTCGGGGTCGAAAGTGATCCGGACCGTTAGGACCGTAAATCGGTCGTATCTCACAATCCGGAATGAGTTACGGGACGTATAATATATCAATTTGAGGTAGCTATTCCTCAACGCCTTAAATCGCTGTTAGAAGAATTTCAAAGTACTTGGCCTGGAGAGTTACTTGATGAGTTGCCTCCCATGCGAGACATACAACATCACATCGACCTTGTCCTAGGGTCCAGTTTGCCCAACCGACCGCACTATCGGATGAGTCCGAAAGAGTGCGAAATTCTACAGGAACAAGTGGAGGAATTGATTCGTAAGGGTCTCATCAAAGAGAGCATGAGCCCGTGTGCCGTTCCGGCACTCCTTATCCCAAAGAAAGACGGAACTTGGCGCATGTGTATCGATAGCCGCGCGATCAATAAAATAACAGTTAAATATCGATTTCCAATACCGTGGTTGGATGACATGCTTAACATGCTCGAGGGCTCTAAGGTGTTCTCAAAACTGGACTTACGGAGTAGTTACCATCAAATCCGTATTAGGCCAGGTGACGAGTGGAAAACGGCCTTCAAGACTAAGGAAGGGTTATATGAGTGGCTGGTTATGCCCTTTGGTTTGACCAATGCACCAAGCACCTTCATGCGTTTAATGAACCAAGTGTTGAAGCCGTTCATTGGCCGTTTCGTTGTCGTTTGTTTTGACGACATTCTAATATACAGTCAGGATGAAACGGAGCACATGACCCACATCAGAAAAGTGATACAAGTGTTGGCCGACAACAAGCTATACTTAAATCTGAAAAAGTGTAGCTTCTTAACTGATCAGTTATTGTTTCTGGGGTTCATTGTGTTGTCCACGGGTATCCGAGTGGACGAAGAAAAAGTTCGAGCTATTCGGGATTGGCCGACTCCGACGAACATTCATGAGGTACGAAGTTTTCATGGGTTGGCGACCTTCTATCGTCGATTTGTGCGGAACTTCAGCAGTATCGTCGCACCGATTACCGACTGTATAAAGAAGGGTCCGTTTCAATGGACCGAAGGGGCTGAGAAGAGTTTTGCAGAAATTAAACATCGGTTGTCCACTACCCCGGTCCTGGTACTCCCTAATTTCAATAAGTTATTTGAGGTAGAATGCGACGCATCTATTGTCGGCATTGGGGGAGTCCTTTCTCAGGAGGGCAGGCCGGTTGCCTTTTACAGTGAGAAACTCAGCGACGCACGATAGAAGTGGTCGACCTATGAACTTGAATTATATGCAGTGGTTCAAGCACTGCGCCATTGGCGCCATTATCTTATTCAAAGGGAATTTATTCTGTATACTGATCATCAGGCCTTAAAATTTATCAATACTCAGACTAACGTGAATCGTATGCATGCTAGATGGATTTCGTTTTTATAGGAATTCACGTTCGTTCTGAAACACAAATCAGGGCAGCAGAACAAGGTGACAGATGCACTAAGCCGACTTGCATCCCTTCTTATTATAGTGAGCAGTGAGGTGATCGGATTCGACTGTCTCAAGGAACTTTATGCCGAGGACGAGGATTTTGCAGATGCATGGAAAAAGTGCCAAGAGGGTCACCCGAGTGACCTTCTAATTCAAGATGGTTTCCTCTTCAAAGGAAATCAACTTTGCATCCCGCAGAGTTTGTTACGGGACAAAATTATTATCGAGCTGCATGGCGGTGGCCTCGGCGGTCATCTAGGACGAGATAAGACTCGAGCGATGGTGGAAGAGTGGTATTACTGGCCGCAACTTGCTCGTGATGTTGGCAGGGCGGTACAACGATGTCATATTTGTCAAACCGCTAAGGGACAATATCAAAATACAGGTCTTTACACGCCATTACCCGTGCCAGATGCTCATTGGGAGGATTTATCTATGGATTTTATATTAGGGCTCCCACGAACACAACGCGGCATGGACTCAGTGTTCGTGGTGGTAGACCGATTCTCCAAGATGGCACACTTCATTCCGTGCAAGAAGACCTTTGATGCGATACACGTTGCGAACCTTTTATTCAGAGAGGTTGTGCGACTACATGGGATTCCTAAGACGATCACTTCAGACCGGGACACAAAGTTCGTTAGCCACTTTTGGCGAGCCTTGTGGAATCGGTTCGGTACACGACTTCACTTCAGCAGTGCTTATCATCCACAAACAGATGGGCAGACTGAGGTCGTCAACCGCACATTGGGGAATCTCATCTATTGCCTTTCAGGTGACAAACCGAAGCAGTAGGACATGGCCCTGGCTCAAGCAGAGTTTGCGTTCAACAACATGGTAAATCGATCGACAGGAAAGTCTCCGTTCCAGATTGTTTATGGGTGCGTGCCTCGTCACACACTCGATTTGGTTCCCCTGCCCAAGCTTCCGGGCATGAGCGTTACAGCTGAACATATGGCAGACCGAATCATGGACATACATGCAGACGTGCGCAACAAATTATAGACTTCGAACGAGAAGTACAAAGAAGCGGCCGACAAGCATCGGCGCGCCAAAGTGTTCGAAATAGGTGATGGTTCACCTACGTAAAGAGCGATTTCCTACCGGGACCTACAACAAGTTGAAACACAAGAAGATTGGACCGGTACCGATCATTCGCAAGATCAATGACAATGCCTACGTTGTTGATCTTCCGGATGACATGGAGATTTCAAGGACTTTCAATGTGGCAGATCTGTACGAATATCATGAACCAAAGCTGGACGAGAACTCGGGGTCGAGTCCTTTCAAAGTGGAGGAGACTGATGTAGAACGGGTCGCTGACTATTTCATGGCCCAAATGGATCAAAAGAAGACCGGGCGGGGTCGAAAGTGATCCGGACCGTCAGGACCGTAAATCGGTCGTATCTCACAATCCGGAATGAGTTACGGGAAGTATAATATATCAATTTGGGGTAGCTCGAGCTACTTTAGCCAACCAACCCGCTACGTCGGGTTGCCCAAGCCGGAATCGCGAGATTCGACCGTATCAACGGTCTTTAGGCTAGTTTATGTTCAGTTTTACTATTTATAGTAAGTTTTAATTCAATCATAACTTTGCATCTGTAGGGTTTTAGAGTTAGTGCCCAACATGAAAAGGGCTTAGAATATTTCGTAGAACAACGTAGTTGAGGCCGTTTGATAACTTTCTATTTTTGGCCGAAAACCAAGAGTTCTAGTAGGATTGAATGACTTCTATAAATAGTAAGTTTACTATTTATAGTAAGTTACATTTTCTAGGAGTTTAAGTTGGAGTTGGAGTCTGATACTTTGCATAGGGTTTAGTTTCCTATTTATATGCATTGTAATTTTGTTTTTATTCATTCAATCTTCAATAAATAATTATTTGGAATTAAATTCCTCTTTTTTTTATCTTTTCTTTCTTCTCGTGGATTCGAGAAACTATCGGTTAGGGAGACGGTGATCGACCTACCACGTCCTCCTTGCGTCAAATTGCATCCAAACAAACACCATCAACTGTTTGGATCAATACAATGCGTTTGCCCCTGAAAGGGTGCGTCCAAATGAGTCCTTAGCCTTGCTAGGGTCATATTTCAATTACCCATTCTGCGTACATGATGGCCTCATCGTGGATGGGGATCCAGAAAATAAAAGCTTTTAGATTAGAATGTTCATTTATCTGGTCACTTGACTCTTTTTATTCGATCATGAATGATCTTTTTAACCTTTGAATAATTTCAATTTTAATACATGTCTCTTAATCTTGGAACAACCAAAGGATCATTGGAATATTCAATCTCCCCATCTTGGATGAGACCCATCATAAGTAACTATCTGGGTCGATAAAAGAAGGCCCCACCCACAATACATCATGATGCGTTAACCAGCAAACCACTTAGTAAAACGGTGTAAGAGAGTTACAATAGACTATATACTAAATTACAGTGTATAGACCATATGCACCATTCAATCAATGCCACCATTCAACTGATGTTGATGTAAAGCGGGTCGTCGATTAAATTATGTATAGACTAGATGTTGATGTAGAGCGGGTCGTTGATTATTTCATGACTCAAATGGAACAAAAGAAGATCGGTTGGAGTCCGAAGTGATTCGGACCATCAGGACCGTAAAACAGTCGTATCTTGCAATTCAGAATGAGTTTCTGGATGTATAATATATGATTTTGGGATAGCTTGAACTACTTAAGCCAACCAACACTGCTATGCTGGGTTGCTTAAGCCGAAATTGCGAGATTCAACCCGATTGTCGGTCATTAACCTAGTTTTATTTTAATTTTACTATTTATAGTAAGTTATGATTTAATTATATCTTTTGATCCGTTAGGTTTTAGGAGTCGTGCCCAAAATGAAAATGACTTAGAATAATTAGTAGAACAACATGATTGAGTGGGTTTGAAAACTTTCTATTTTTGGCCAGAAAACCAGTAGGATTGAGAGATTTTTATAAATAGTAAGTTTACTATTTATAGAAAGTCGGAATTTCCGGGGGTTTTAATTTGAGTTGGAGCCCGATACTTTAACTAGGGTTTAGTTTCCTATTTATATACATTGTAATTCCATTTTTAGCATTCCATATAATTATTTTAATTTTTTAGGAATTATTTTCTTTTATCTTCTCGTTGATTTAGCAATGCCTTGAAGATTCAAGGTATCTAAACCTACCACATTCCTCCATGCGTTAGATCTCATGAATGCTTAATCAGTCTTCCACGGTGGGGCTGCTCACGTGTTCATTTCTTCGCAACAAAAACGTTGTTAGCATGGAAGCACCTTAGCAATGAATTTAACTGTGGAATAATCGTTATGTTAGGCATGGTTTATACACCAAGTCTGAGTGTATAGCTTACAACTAACAATTTCCCTGGAGAAATGTTTGCACGCAACCCGCTTCTAATCTGAACTTTCACACAACGCTTTTCTTCCTTCCGCAAACATGTCACTTGTGTGGGACATCCAAGCCGTGCAAAAGGTGGATGACACTGTAAAGATCATCTGGGGTGAAAATTGGACGGTGGGCCACAATCAGTACATTGAGTTAGGTCACCCGCTGTCAATTGATTTTGACAGTGTAGCCATCTTAATGCGTTGACTACCTAACTTATGTGATCTTTACGATGCGGCCCACCTTTTGAGGCTTGGATGTTCCGCCGGGAAAAGAAAGCAATTGTTTGTTTCACATGCAACGTTGTACGTGAACATTTCTCATTTCTAGGTCATAAACATAAAGAGGAGATATATAATGTTTGATTGGGCACTGTCTGGGTCCAAGAAAATGCAGATTTAGGCCCTATACGATGCCCCAAAAAATCTCCCCCATCCAATGATCGTGACCATCCAAATCCAGTGGTTGTTGTCCATTTTCGTTGTGTGGCTAGTAACACCCGATGAGGGTGATAGAAGGAAAATGATCCATTCCATGATTGGGCCCACTGGAGAGGGTGATGTTGCTGAAGGTGGGACTCACCTACGGCTAGGGGTGACAATGCGTCTGGCTCAACCCGAGCCCGACCCATTCATTAACCAACCAAGAGATGTAACCCAAACCTGACCCACGACCCATTATCCTGTGAACCTGATACACTTAAATTCAAAAAGCCGACACCAACCCATTTAATTGTAAATGGGTCAGGCTCGACTGACCTTAGGCTCAAGAAGGGAATATGAGGCTAATTAAGGTTATAAGATTCATCTATATGTTTCTTCTTTGTTTTGTTTACCGCGTTGGGTTGGATCGGGTTAGGTTCTCTGGCATGACCGATTCATAACATATAGGTGCGGTCCGGTCGGGTCCGGTTCAACCCAAGCCCGAGCCAGGTACTTAATTAATAGTCACATTTCTAGTGTAAACCTGATGTGCTACCCATTTAGCTTGGCCAGAATCCACCTCGAAGGCAGGTCGAGCCAGTGGACCTGTGGGCTAACCCAACCCATTGCGACCCCTACCTGCACCCTTGTTGGGTCCAGAAGAAATACCAATTTCCTTTCGGTCACGAATCATAGTAACTCGGGACAGTGGGGGAAATCATACGTGGTCTATGATTTGGTGATCCAAACCGTCGGTTTGATGATCCCCACATTGAATTGACTATGCCCCAAAAATCTCCTTATTGGGAAAATTCCTAGTCCTTGAGTGGTGGCCCGAATCAGGGGACTAAGAAACCAGATACAGCAACTGTCCTGCAAATGAAAGAAAGCAAAATATTGGATGGCGTCGATGTTCTGTCTGGGATATTTTTTAGGGTACACTGATGCTCCATGCACGATGGGGCCCATCAGATCAGTGGTCTATTCCAATGAACCCGAGGCCCCATTTGTACAAATTGATAACCTAAGGATACTGAGAATATCATTGGGCAGGAGCATCCAGAGCATTAATCTGATGGGCCCAACAATGGATGGACCGTTTCTGATTAAAAGGCTAGAATTGTTACATCTCGGGAATATTTTTCTGGTGTGGCCCATCAGAAACTCTCTGGGTCAATGAACCATGGACGCATAATACAAAGTGAAGGCTCAAGCTCACTAAGGGCCTGTTTGGGTGCTACTTTCGTCACGTTTTAGTTACATATATATCAATCCTAAAGTGCATCAGGGATTATTATTGTTGGTCGTCAATATTATTTTAAATCCTTACCAAACAGAAACATGAACTTAATTTAATGCATAATTCTGATTAATTAAATTGAGACAGTGGCACCCAAACAAACCCTAAGCATATCAATGAGTGGAGGATTACATAATTCATGGAAACCAAACACAAGGCAAGAGCCACGGACGCGCCATGGTGGATGATAGAGGAATGGCCACTTGCGAAGTCGACCATCTTTACTATATTTAAAGTACATATTAGAAATGAATGATAAGAAAGCCTGAATTTATATAATATTCTAATAAAAAATGGATTTGGCTAACTCCCCTAACTTCATGGGGGAGGTTAGCAATGTCTCCAATGCTTTTAAGTGACATATGGCGTATCTAATCATCAATTAGTTCATTCATTCATACTATTGGTGGCAAGCTATGGTCTAAAAACTTTGATGTAGAACGTGGCATATGCATTCATGGTTCAAATGGACAGAAAGAAGGAGCCAAGAGAAATCGACAAATTTCAGCAAAGTTCGACTACTTGAGCAACCGAGTCGACCGATTGAACTCCCGCCAGAAGTTTCAGAAATTCTAATCGGGAGTAGTGGTCGCTTCTCTTTGGGGGTCTCACTTGGCAGCTCTTCAAATCACAGTTTGCGGGTCTAGGAGGTTGAGGACACCCTCTACAGGTTCTTTCCCCTTGGCCTGTGATGCACCCTGCGAAGGACCCGCAATGGCTACCCTATTAGCAAGATAGGCCCATGTATTGGATTGTTGAAGTTACATCTCCGCTCGAGTAGCTAGTTTGATCACTTCATTCATTGTCCAAATGAGCTGCATCTGAACCCAATCCTGAATCGCAACATGCAAACCATCGATGAATCGAGCGAATTGCAATTCAATCTCAACTACATTGTTTCATGCCGCCAAATGGTAGAATGTGTAATCTTTCACTGATCGGCTACCTTGCCAACAACTTTAGTATTGTTGGAAGAATATCTTATCATAATCGCTCGGAAGGAATTATGCACGCATTAGCTACTTTATCTGCTACCATGTGTGGATTATCATTTTCATCTATCTTGTTCGCACGAGCTAAAGTTATTCTCACCAAGTTGAAGCTCTGCCCTTCAACTTGTAAGTCACAAGTTTAACTTTCTTCTCTTCGAGGATCTCTATATAGTTGAAAAAACACTCAACTCTCCGCAGTCAATCAAGGAACGATGTGGAGTTAGCCATTGAAACTAGGAAGATCGATTTTCATCCTGAAATCTTGATCTGTTCGATCTACAGGATCGTCACCTCGTCCAGCTTTTTGAAATATCATGCCATCGATCTTCGATCTCCTCATTGCTAGATCCACCATCATTATGTGCGATTTTGCAATTCACTGCCGGCATCGCACCGCGAGCAGCACGATTGCAATTTCCAGCGCCCACAGGAGGCGGATCATCGCCATAAACACGAAGTTGCCCTAAGGCCTTCGTCGTATGGTTGAGAGCATCCTAAAGCCCTTGCATGACTTGCCGATTCTCCTGCTATGCCGCCTCAAAAGCTGCCACTGTTATTAGATAATTCCTCGGAGCACTGTTCATGAGATTGTTGTCCAATCCGTCGTTAGAAGCCATCGATCTGAGAAAAAACTGCTCGATACTAACTGACGTAGGGAAGGACGTGCTGAGGATGATCAACGTCTTCCTCGATCGATAAACACCCTAAATCCACAACGGCCCTCTTGAATCCACAAGAGAAAATCTCGAATCCACGAGAAAATTCTAAATTTTTTTTATTGATGAATAATAAGGAATCATGACAAAAAATGAGTGTAGAAGGGATTATATATATATCCTAAAACAAACTTTAAAATGTAATTAAAAGAATCCTAAATAAATAAAGAAAGAAACTACGCAATTCTGTAAATTTCCACAATTTTCCATAAATCTGTCGACTCATGAATGTTGTTCAATTGAAATGGCCAACAATCATCCAGAGACTTCATCTAAATTGTTTTAATATTTTAATCGGTCGTCCAGGGATCTCAACAGGTTGAAAAGAGCAAAATTTGTCCAGAGACCTAATCAGGAATTTCTGGAACGTCTGATGGGAGCTCGATCGGTCTAACTATTTTGAAATTTGTTGATTTCTCTTGGGCTCCATCCTTCTGTTCATCTAAGCCATGAATGCATCTGTAACCCGTTCTATATCAAAATCACATCGATCAAATTATCTTAACCATCCATTCAATAGCAAGAAAAATGGAGGGTCAAGATTGAGTAGATAAAGAAAATAGTTTCAATCATAATCTTGAAATGTTTATTTAATACATCCAATCTTGAATTGCTTATGATTCGAAAGTAGTACTTTGATTTGATGATGCCAACCATCTGATCTATGACTCATAAAAAATGAGTTAGGCTCATACAATCGCGTGATTTTTTCACCCTCGGTTGGTCCAATGGTATGAATGAATGAACCTTGTTTCAACACTAAGGCCATGGTATCGATTCCTAAGTGGGGTTTGGCTAACATTGTAGTGTGACTAATAGTAGGGGTGGGTGTACATGTACTAACAGTGGGGTGTGTGTACTAGCAAAAAAATAAAAAAATAAAAATAAATGAAAGAACCAGATCGACTAATGCCTTTGTCATGTTACTTAAAAACTATCTTTGGGAATGTTACTAATGTCCACGTGAAGGTGGGGAGGCATTTTCCATTAACGGTTCATTTGGATGAGAGTAAATGGAGGTTAATAGCATTTAAGGTTTAGATAAAAGTAAATGCATGGAAATAAAATAAAATGATTTTGAAGTTAATAAGGTAAAACACCTTTTTGAGATCCCTTAAGAGTCCCACAAGTAAACAAAGGTGCCGCTAGCAAATGCCCGCCATAAACCTGGCACATTGATGATACTCTGGAACAATCCAATCATTGACTACGTCACTAAAATCACAGCGGCAGGTAGAATGATCTAAACTGTTCAAAGGTTGGCCATCTAAAGGGGTGGCTAAAAATGTTGGCAAGTTGTTTGTTGTAATCCTTACATCTGTGGCTCACCTTCCTCATTTTTGGATTCATTAAGTATGACATATTACAAATTTGGTTTATTAAATCTGATTTGAGATATCACATATACTCCCATAAATATATTGAAAAACTCCAACGCATTCCAATTTCTCTCATTTACGCCCATTCAAACATAATATTTGGATTTCCACCGCATATCATTTACTCCCATATAAACACAACTGCGTAAGCCATTTACTCTCAATTCAATTGCTTCAAATTCCATTTCCTATTTACAAGCTCCCAAAGGAGCCCTGAAATTAAAAAAAAAAAATCTCATCTTCTACATAAGGAGATGTTGTTGTCACTTGTAGCACATTTGCACATCCAGGTGAAAAGGTGGCAGTGATCCAAGTCCTGGCCAGGCCAAGCTGGGCTAGCACTTATTAGTTTGATCCTGATTATTATTATTATATTATTATTGTTGTTGCTGTTGTTGTTATTTAATCTATAAGTCCTTTCCTTGGACCGCCTATTAATCAGACTTGAAATCTAAGCCAAAGGAAGGATCTTGATAGGCATGAATGGGACTGAAAAAAGGATAGGTCACACCTTTAGTGGAGAAGTTGTCTAACATGATCCGAAAAGGCTGGCCTAAATAATGGATCGTGCTTCCTTTAAGACATTAAATGACCCCACATCAGTTCAAGCCATAATATAAAAGGGTTTTCAACAAGAATGACTAAAGATAATTTAGACATAATCAAAGACCATTGTTGTACAATAATTCAAGCACTAGTATACAATTCCAAACGCCTTCAATAACATTCAAGAATGCAAAGAAAGCCAAAACGGATTTTTTTTTTTTATATTTAAAAAATGGCTCTACCAAATCCTGTATATAAAGATCTTGAATTAATGGCTATAGAGAAATGCCAGCGCTTGGGTACATTTGAGGGTCAACAGACATTTGGGTGTGGAGCACACATAACACTTAGCAATCATCGAGTTGGTTCGGCCCAGATTTTGAACTGGTTCAGCTGGGCTACAAGCGCGGGGTTTCCTTGCCTGGGTTCAGCCCATTGGCAACCCTAACTATAGGGTCATGGTATTGAGGCTAGGCGAGTCTCGAGTGACTCATCCAAGTTGACTTGACTTGACTCATCCACTATGTTTGGTAAACCGCACGCATTGCTGAGTTCGCTGACTGCGTAGACCCGACCAAACCTGGACCCCCAACCCATCTTCTTCCTCATTCGGCTTCTCGTCAACCAAACGCATCTATCGCACCTAACCATGGCGACCCCCATTCATGGTGGGGCCCGCCTTCAGATCCACACCGTCCATCCATTCTGTTTTTCTTGTGAAACCTCAACTGTACGAGTCCCTTGTCCGGAATCCCTTCCTGCAGTTCACTAAAACCTGTGATCTTGCCACGTTTTCATCTCCTAACCAACTCCAATCTAGAGAAGCCGATGAGCGGCTTAGATTTCATTTGATCATCAGCGATGGGCCTCACCTAGCAGTCCTCTCAACCGCAATTCGATCTACGCAAGGGTCCTTCCGCGTTCAACAGCAACGAAAGCTGCAGACGGCATCCGCGTGAGACCTCTCCTTCTAATCTCAGTCGTCATTTCCTTTCAAATCTCTCCTCATCCAACGACTGAAAACCTGCCATTATCGACCGTGCATCTTCCCTGTCAAGCAACTCCACAGCTCGATCTTGAATAGACCTGGATCTGAGATCCGAAAACTGCATTGTGTAGCCCATCTGATGAGTATACAATCATCAGGTAAGATTGTGTGTAGCATCCTATGCGAACACACAACCAGAGAGAGATGGAGACAGGGATCGGTTTTGCAAGATGGCTCTTTTCAGCCGGTGAAGAAAAAGTTAAAAAAAAAAAAAAAAAAAAAAAAAAAATGCTGAAATGCTAAACTAATTTTCAGCAAATAAGTACTAGTAACTATCTATTAACCAAACTAGCTTATCTCAAATAAGTTACTTAACTGCTGCCGTCAGCAAAAAAAGTAACTTATTTGGTGGTATCCAAACGGGCCCTAATTTTCACTTTTTATCCTTAGAAAAATGGATTTTATCAAGGGATAAGTTGAAATGTGCTATCATCTATCTTGATCACCTCACATGTGTTGCATGGGTCAATGTGTCAAATGAGTTATTGTCCATCTTCAGTTATGTTTCACACCGACCACTATGCCACATGTGCCAATGTGCCATGTGTCACCATCTATCTGTTCTGGCGCCCCATAGGTGTAAAGCATTCCACATGTTAATGTGGTACACTTGATACCATCTATCTTCTCTTAAAGCCCATGTGTGCTAATGTGCCACATGTACCACCATTCATCTTCTCTTGTACCCCACACATGTCAATGTGCCACATGCTATCGTCCATCTTTAACTACACCAAATATGCCATGATAATGGTGCCCATGAGAATAAGTGTTGCCATTTAGCTTAAAGCACCCACATGTCAAATGTGCCAATGCATGTCTTGTGCTACATATGTTGTCATACAACTTCAAGCAATTCATATGTACAAGTTTTGCCACAATTTAACTTCCATAACCTACATATGCCGTATGTGCCGCATGTACTACTATTCATTTTCAAGCATCCCACATTTGCCACATGCCAATCTTGCATCATCAGAGCCACATGGTGTACCTTTTTTTTTTTTTTTTTTTTTAACACACTCACACTATCACTTTCTTTCTTCTTTTTTTTTAGTACAATATGTGTGATATTTGTATGAAGTTTTCATGCCATTCTTTGGTTCCTCTTTCTCCACTTCAAAACATATGGACAGCGTAGATATAGAATACATAGATCAAGGTGAGTCCCATTGTCAGGGTTGCACCATCATGGGTGAGGCCAGAACCATCATGGGTGAGGTTACTTCAACGAACCTAGAGCCATGTGGGTGGATCTTTCATGAGATCTACTCCATCTATTAGGTACAATGCCCATTCAAACCATTGAACCTAAAGATCATGATCATCCAAAACTTAGGGAGGCTAAACCCCAGGAAAAAAGGGTCTCATTCCATGGCTCAGCGGTAGACACACTTTGTTTCAACAATATGGTCATGGGTTCGAGTCATCTACGTCTTTTCCACGACGAGGCCCATCAAATAAGTGTTTTAGATCATTCAAAAAGATCTATATCCATCAACTAATTAAAATCATGATGAATCCTATGTATTGGAGCAAACCTCTTCTCAGCTGAAGAACTGAGCCAAGCATGAACGCTTTGGCAGAGTATGACCATCCATGTCCATGCTTATAGCCATTACTCTTGACAAACATGTCCATTAAATCTAAACCATCCACAGTGATTCAATAACACAGAAATCAGATTAATTGGACAATCCTAACCTTCGGTTAATGGGCCATTGCATTTTGGGTCTACACTGATATGGGTTGGAAGTGGACCCGTAAATAGAGACATGTCAATAGGGCAAGCCCGGGATGGAAATCCAAAGACGGGTAATCAAATAAGATGGGCCTTGTCTTGACCTTGTGCTCCAATTAATAATCAGTTTCAGAGTATGATCCCTCCCCAAAATGATTTATTTGGACCACTGTATGGGCCCAAGATTATTGTCATGTGTATGGTTTTGGGACCACCTATGGTTATATCCATGGTGAATGGTTCTAATAATAAACATGGCACAAAACACGTAGCCTAGCCTGTGGGATAGGCCCGCACTGTGTAATTAAATCTAAACACTCAATAATTGTAAGTTGCCTAGCTTATCCTAACCAATTTTAGGTTTCAGATCCATTTTTTGTTAAATTTACATCCAATAATTGTCAATTAACAAGGCTTTAAAATGTCAACTTTGAATAATTCAGCAACCTGAGTATGATTTCGTTATATTTACGGCAAAAACTGTGGTTGGATCAGCAGTGGGTAGTGGTTTCGCATGCTGCAACCATGACGAGATATAATTGCTGCATATAATTTGACAGAAGAAGAAGAACCTCAAAAATACTGTAATTGTGAAAGAATGCACGAAGATAATGAAGGGCATCCGTAGCGCCCTAAGTAACTAGGTGAAAATGCAAAAAGAAATTATCCTTGAGAAGAGTGACTTTAATTTATACTTGATCCAGTGTTTGATGAGCGTGGCAAACATTACTGAAGTGTTTAGGTGGAAAGAACTTAAAAGATATTATAGAACACAAAAAAATTAGCAAAGCTCTTCACTGAAATATTTCATGAATTAATACATGAGTTTCTACTAAATATTACAAGAGATTGGCAGCACTCGTAGTATTGTTTCCATCTTTTATTAAGGGGGTGTTTGGCAAATCTATTAATAAAAGCTTATTTGCTTATTCTAAAAAAATAAGCTCTTATTATGAAGATGGACCATTTGGTCAGGCTTTCATTTTAGAGGTTATTTTTTTAGAAACTAGTAAAAAAGCTCTTACATAATAAGTGATATGGAGGTCACTTTTTCTTTAAGAGCTTATTTAGCTTAAGCAGGTGTTGAACCTCCAATTTATACATTGTATAGGCCATTCCATCATATTATATGCATAGTTTACATGTTTAAAAGGTCCATCTAATGCAGGTTTTGTGATTGTAGGAATGAGAGCAGATTTCACCTAATCGGAGACATTTAGGAGCCTTGGATGAAGACCCAAGGTGGGTCAAAGAAAGAAGAAAGCAAAGAGAGAGGAATGAGAGAAAAAAAGAAAGAAGAACGAATGCAGAAAATGGGTCCAACCGGTCAAGACCGGTCGGCCAAGAAGGCCCGACCGTTCATGACCGGTCAAGACTGGTCTGCTGCACTCCTTAGACATCTAACAGACCGGCTAGACCGGTCAAGACCGGTCGGCCATGCAATTTCAGACTTTTAAATTTCAAACAGCAGGCTATTTCCGTTTTTAGATTTTCGGCCCAGTTTTTTAGGGCCATCTTAATGATATTTGGAAGTCCAACAAATTCATATCGAAGAGGAGCTTGACGCTGAAATAACTCAAGTGGTTTCGTGTCGATCGGAGCTACGGATTGACCGTGGTGGCCAAAACAATACGAACTGTCCAGAAAGTTCCAGATTCCGCCTACTCCACTCTGGGTTGGTCCAGGTGACCCATCATTGATGATATGAAGAATCTACTTTAACCATTTTCTAGACCACATCTATATATGAATAACCACAAAGTTTCAGATCCAAATGATGTGTGGTTTGATCTAACCGGTTGAGGAAAGATGAACCATCCAGAAAGATCCAACTACGCAGATTTTATAAAAGGCCTGACTGTTTTAATTTTCGCACCTAAGTTTGGAATTTTTTTGGACAATCTAATCCATCTATTATGTAGATGAGGAAGTTTTCTACCAATGTTCAAAATTTGAGATCAATCCAACCTCTATACACTCCGAAGCGTTGAAAGCAAGATGACCGGTTCTGAAGGTATCCGAATTGCGCGATTTTGAGAGGCGGTCGCTGATCTGATTGGTGGGCCCATTCAGAAGATAATCTTGGAAATCTAAATCATCTATGAGGAAAATCACATTACAAGGAAGCTACAAATCAAATTTGAAGGCAATCCGACCATTGGTTAAGCTGTACGAAGCGAAACAAAATCTGTTATGTTGCGGTACTCTTGCTATATTATAAAAGGAGGTGCTCTCTTCTATTCCAAATCAGTCAAAAACGTGGGAAGCAAGGAGTTCAAGTCCTAGGAGGCTACCTAGTCTCCTACAGCTAATTTTTCTTCCTTTTCTTAGTTCTAGTTCTAGTTTTAATATGTTTTTTCTTAGTTAACCTCTTATCTAGAGCTAGAGGTGAAATTTATAGTTGGTTTCAATGCTTTAATTTTTTTATTTCAAGTACCATTTTCTTAATTTTGGATTTTGAACTTCTAGTTTGAATAAAGTTTGGTTTTTTAGAAGTTTTGTGAGAGTTTGTGTGCTCCGAACACGAGTTCCTTGCAATTCTCTGAAATTACCATGATCGGGTTATTTGAATTCAAATTGTAGTAACCCCAGAGCATGCCATAGTCTCTTGGCATGGCTGTTACTTCAAAGGCTACAAGTTCAAGTTCTATGTGCTTCATTAGAATTAGAAATCTGATTTCCATATTTAAGTGGGACTATTTGTGCTTGAATGTATATCCTCCAATTAGATGAGAGATAGGACTTTGATTCTAATTGTGTTGTGCTTGGATGAATGGATTAGTATTGAACTACTATAAGTGAATCCTTGATGCTCTAGTTCTTATTTTCAGATTTTTCTATTTCATGTGAAAACTATTTTCCTAAACTTCTTAGATTTTAGTTATTAGATTAGTTAGAATTGTTTACCTCTTTCCCTGTGGATCGACCTCGGTCTTACCGAGATTTATCACTACATCGCAGCCTTACACTTGAGGCGAGCGAACAGCAGGTAGACATTTTTAATTAATTTTTTGACAAGTTTGTCCTTAAACTTTGTAAGTAATTCCCATCTTACCCTCTTCACTTCTTTAGAATATCTCTAAGGTGGGCCCATATGATGAATGCCCACATCAAAGGTGGGACCTACATGATGGATGGGGGACATTGTAGGTGGGATCACATGATGGAAGGTTGACATCAAAGGTAGGCCCACATGATGAACAACTCATATTGAAGGTTGGGCCCCACATGATTGACGGTGAACACCAAAGGTGGGTCCCACATGATGGATGACCCACATTAAAATGTGGCCCCGCATGATGGATGGACTATCCACATCAAGTGGGCCCCATATGATGGACGGTTCATAGCAAAGGTGGGACCAACATGATGGATGGTGGACATTGAATGTGGGACCACATCATGAATGACCTATCTTGAAGGTTGGGCCCCACAAGATGGATGGTCCATAGCAAAGGTGGGACCTACATGATGGATGGTGGACATCAAAGGCGGGTCCCACATGATGGACTATCCACATGAAGTGGGCCCCACATGATAGATGGTCCACAACAAAGGTGGGACCCATATGATGGATGGTCCACATCACAGGTAGGATCCAAGTGATGGAAGGTGGATATTGAATGTGGGACCACATGATGGAAGGTTAATATTAAAGGTGGGCCTACATGATGAATGACCCATATTGAAGGTTAGACCCCACATGATGGACAGTTCACAGCCAAGGTGGGACCTACATGATGGATGGTGGACATCAAATGGGTCCCACATGATGGACTACCTACCACATGATGGTTGGTGGACATCAAAGATGGCCCCTCATAATGAATGACTCATATTAAAGTGGGGCCACACATCAAGGTGGGCCCACATAATGAAAGGTTCACATCAAAGGTAGGCCCCACATGATAGATGGCCCACATCAAAGTGTGGCCCAACATAACGGAACATGCACATCAAGTAGGTCCCATTTAAATGGCAGTCCACGTTAAAGGTCGGATCTACACAATGGATGATGATCATTGAAGGTGAGCCCACATGATGGTTAGTTGATATTTAAGTTGTTGTAATATTTAAAAATGACATCAACTACCCTTAAAAAAGCTCTTATTTGAAAGCTTTACCAAACATGCTTATTTTAAATAAGAGTTTTTTTTTTAAGATTTTACCAAACGGGCTTATTTAAAATAAGAGCTAGAACAAAAAGAGCTCATTGTAGTAGCTCTTATTGAATTAGAGTAGAGATGCCAAACACCCCCTTAGAATTTTGTCATTTTTGTACATTTGGATATGTATAACTCTAAATATTTTATGTTTCTTATTTTCATCCTTCTGCTCCAAAAGTGGATTGCGTGCTTCCCTTGTCCTAGGAATGGGAAGATCGGGGGGGAGCTATCGTGATGTATTTGTTTATCCAAGTCATCCATCCCTTTTTCTCATATTGTTTTAAGGTATGATCCAAAAAAAAAAAATGAGGTAGATCCAACGCTCAAGTGGACCACCCCAAATAGTAAGCTTGGGTTGTATTAAATGCACAAAACATTTAATGTAAGAGCATTGTGGTCCACTTGAGTGTTGGATCTTCGTCATTTTTTGGATCATACCTTAAAATGATCTAAGAAAAGGGATGGAGGACATGGATAAATAGATACGCTAGCCCCCACACCTAGATCTGCTCGTTCCTGCGTAAAGACGGGCAAGGGTAGGACGCAATCCACTTCCATGTTATATAAGGGCCTATCTTTTAGTGAAATTTTAAATAAGAGCTTATCTTTTTATTTTTTCAAATAAAGGCTTAACAACTTTGCACAAGTAGTCATAAAAGCTCCTTGTCTTTGTACAATGGGTGATTGCATTTTATTAATTATGAAAATGTCCTTATATACATTAAATATATTTTAATGCTATTACTAAACTATACAACAATGCCATATAAGGCTTGAGGAGTCCATGGTGTTCGCTTCCCCAAGTGTAGGGTTGTGATGTAGTAATAATTCGGTAGAGACCGAGATCGTTCTTAGGGACTTGTTAGGAATTCACAAAATTACTTCTAATATTATCTACTCGAGAGCTAACCAAACAGAAATCTAGAATTGAATGTAGATATGATTCTTAAACTAAAAGTGAATGTAATCAAATATAAGAAAGCACTAGGGGTTCAAGGATCCACTTGTAGCAATCCTCAATGCATAATTCGCTGTGGTTTCCCAATTACACAACTAGAATCGAAATTAAATCCTATCTAATCGGATGATAAAGCGGTTGTAACAAACAATCTGTCATATGTGTGATTATAAACACTATTCCCTCAATTCAAGTTAGGACTTGAGCACACTTAATTGCATAGGTCAATCCTAGTTCCAATAGATTAAGATCACAATCATAATCATTATTATACTTTGTCACAAAGCACAATTAGATCATGATTTGAACTTCATTCAAATCACATGTACAATCAACACATAATTCAGAAATAGAACAAAAAGGTAGAACTTTTGGTTGAAGTTCCCACATGGATTTCCAAGTCTAGAGCGTATTGAATCCGATTTCTCAGAGCGTACAGGTCTAGAACTGTACAAAACAATTAAGAACTAAAGCAATTCTTCCAAAAATCTATAAGGTATCATAAGATTAAGAAAAACTACTTAGAACTTTATTCAAACTTCTATAAACCATTGTTCTTCAATAAATCCAACTTGAAACCAAAACAAAACGAATTAAAGCATCTCAGATTCACTACAAGCTTCACCTCTTAGTCCTAGCTAAGAGGTTTAGCTGTTCATGATCCAAGGAAGCATGAAAACAACTAAAAACATAAAACTAAAAAACACAAACTAAGAGGAGTTGTGGAACTCCGAATCCGACTTCCGCTGCCTCCCACCTTCGTTGATCTCTTCTAAGATCTCTTAGCTACGATCCCTAGGTTCCCTTTTATAGTGGAGAGGCTCTACCGCCTCAGAATCTTCCAGATAATTTGCATAGTACTTACGCACTTGCGCTAGAAAATTATAGCTTCAAGAGGAAGCTGCTGGAATCTCATCACAATTACACTGGCCAACCGATCTAGACCGGTCGGACTGGGCTGGCTGAGCGGTCACGACCGGTCTAGCCTGTCTGTGGATCGTCCAGCATTAAAAAATGTGGAGGGCAGGTCCTGGCCGACCGGTCTTGACCTGTCTGGCCTCTTTTGCTTAGTGTCCAGAGATGTAAGGAGCGGTGGCCTACCGGTCGTGACCCTCTTGGCCGATCGGTCATGGCCGGTCGGACTTGGATCCCTGCATACCGGTCGGACTTGGATCCCTGCATTTTTTCTTCTTTCTTTCCTTCTCTCTTCTCTCTCCTTGCTCTCTTCTTTCTTTAGCCCACCTTGGGTCTTCACCAAGGGCTCTTAATGGATCTTTTTAGTCATTGTTGATGTCAGATTTTGTAACAGGATCCTCCGGACGTTCACCTTCTCTCCCACAGGGATTTTCTCCGCCAAACCTGAAAGAAGACAGACAGCAACTAAGGGTGGCTGGGGTCCAGCCGTTAGCCCTCCGATGCTTAAGTTAGGCCAAAGCAAGAAGAAGAGTAGCCAGGCAAAATGGGACAGAGATTGAATATTGTGTGTACCTTTCCCATAATGGAGTCGTCCCTTTATATAGATCTGAAGCAGCTCAATCCGTTACGCAAGATACCGAGATCCCGCTGATCTCGTGTATGATACTGAGATCTTGCTGATTTCGTGGGATAAGATTCGCGGGATAAGATCCTATCTTTAGAGACGAGGTCCAACCCAATGACTTATTTCAGCAATCACGTTCCTTGATGGCAATCCCTTGAGATCCAGAACCACCAGAGAAGATAAGCCCAAAAAACCGACCTATACGGGCTGCCAGTAGGCGTAGTAATAGCGTTGATTGCTCATGTTGAGCTGGAAGCCGTAGTTGGAGTCATAGCTGCCGAAAAGGAAGGAGACGCCGAAAGGACGGAGACCGCCGCGCTGGATGTAACTCTGCTTGGAGCCGTCGAGGGATTAGGACAAGCTGCTCGACGGAAATCGGGTGCTGGGACTACGAAGATCGTCCAAACCAAAAACAAAGACTCATGATTGCTCTGATTCGGGAGCTGCTCGTGTCAGGAATGCTCACATCCGGGAGATGCGACCCCTTCTGGCGAGCACAAGCCGAGATGCTCGCATCCGGGAGATGCGACCCCTTCTGACGAGCACGAGCCGAGCTGCTCGCATCCGAGAGGTGCGACCCCTTCTAGCGAGCACGAGCCGAGCTGCTCGCATCCAGGATGTGCGACCCCCTACCGCGAGCTCGACTTGGACTCCTCGCATTCATATTGCCGCGATCCTTCACTTCTCGCCAGACTATATTTGCCTACAACAGTCATCAATTGGACGAAGTCCCTCTCATTCCTACAATCATAAAACCATGCATTAGAGTAGTCTTTAAGCTTAAAAACCATGCATAGTTAGTGATGAAATGGGGTTAGAATATACACATTTAAGCGCTCAACACATGGTTATAAGAAAGAGGGCGATTTATTGATAGTGTTTATACCTAGTGTGTAGTCCACATTACTAATGAGAAAGTGCCTCGTGTTGGCACACTTGCACAAAAAATGGGAGTAAAACATACTTGTGTTAAGAGAGAGTACCAAATGCTCATCTCTCAATGACATGTGGCCTACCAAAATGAACCATGCACGAAGTAGTACACACATCTACACCCAAAAAGGTGATCATCATTCAAGGAGCACGCAATTGACATATGCCACACATGTGTGACTCCTAACGTGCCATGGAAGTTTTCCAAAGACCGTAAGTATTTTATCTTTGTCTCTGTTTAGTTTTATTTTTTCTTCACTGATTGTACCTCTTTAATATTTAAATCAATAACATTGACAATCTATCCTTATTTTTATTTGTGTCCAATACCTATTACTTTACTGAAAAGTCTGGTTTGCTATTACCATTTAAAGAAAAGTCCTTGGTTTCAAAGAAAAAATATCCCATATAGAAGGACTAACCCTCCCCTTCTAAAATCGCCTAATCACTATAATAATTGGTGGTTGAACAGTTAGGCCAATCTTCACAAATCTAGTCCTAATTTGGCTACTTGCTTGGAGTCACAAGCGTTCAATCGATTCAAGTTGAATACAACTCTAACATGCTCGACATTAAATCTAATCACACATGTTTGACCAAATTCTGGCCGTTCGTAACATATGTGGCAACACGTCCAGATTGAACAACAAACTATCTTTTGGCATGCCCGGGGGGACAGTGTGCTATATCAAAAAATTTTAATAAACTAATATGATTGTTAAATAAAAAATTAAGGCTAGTAATCCCCCTGAGGCTAAGGAAAAGCCCCAAGACAGGGGACAACAGGCATAACCCATTGATGTAGATGTGGGATCTTCTTTCCAACCGAATGATATGTTAAAGAAAGTTGCACAAAATATCCATGACATGAAAGGAGATATGCGATAGATGATAGACAACACCAGGGCCTATGCAGAGAACATCGATATGATGCTCTAAGGCTCTCATTACTGGCGAATCTTCAACCTATCAATAATTCTCCAGAAGAATTAGAGGTAGAATGTCTAGCTAAACCTCCAGCTACGAGGCTCAGTCGGGCCGAACCATAAGGCCTCCCTCTACCACCGTCGTTAGTAGTAAGAAGAAATGACCATAATGACTGTCTAAACACCAACAAGAGTATGAGGAGCCCCAAAATATCTATATGCCTAGGGGAAACTTCATGTAGACGTCAATTCACTCGGGAGGCAAGCAACCACTTATGCCACCGGTGCTGTATAATTATTATGCTGGAGTCAAGCACCCTAGGGGTTTGTTATGCCGACAATTCCTCAAGGCTACCTGAGGACTGAGATACCGGAGGGGCAACCCTCAATCCATTAGCCCCTGATTGCTAAGAACCCATCAATACGAACCTACGAAGCCATAAAACCCACTCGTCCGTGACGATATTATCGAATTATCCATAACTATGGCATCCAACCCATGGCCAACGGGTCACCTAACCTGTTTATCACAAGCCCTATCCCTACTGTAGACCAATACTTTGAGCTATCTAGGGGATATAAGGATCATGAGTTCATCATGCAATGTGCTGAAGTTTCAACCAACGATTTCTTAAAACTAAAATTGTTTGAAAACTCTATCATTCAATCCATACGCGGCCCGAGATGGAGGAAAGATTTGATATACAATTTTACCAAACATAGCCTAAAGTCTCCATAGCTGATTTCTCCAAACTACACAGTTGCAGAAGAGTCGGTTGAGAGTTTATAACTAATTAGTTCAAGAAGGCAAAGAACCAATGTTCTGTGGTTTTACATGATGCTAAATTCATCAAACTCACCATGAATGATATGGACTTTGAGATTTGCAAGAAGTTTGAAGGCATGCACTTTGATGATCTTTTCGAATTGTCAACTAGAGCCACCTGTTATAAATGGACTATCTGCGAGGAGAGTTATTGATGAACTCTTCACAGGAAACCTATTATTAGGACCCTAATTACGAATTGGTGGCCAAACAGATGTATAAATATCTGGCCTTGAAGAGAATAGAAGTGCAAGCCCCTATTGGACTAAATCCTCGGAAGAATACATTTGAGCTCTCCAAACAGTACTCTTTCGATGTTATTAAAGCCAGTACTGAGCGAAATCTTTAACCTTCTCTTAAAGGTTAAATTCATCAAAATGCCAGACTACCAGAAGATTTCATTGACCCAATAGTTAAAGAAGGGAGAGTTCTATAAATGGTACATAACTAAAACTCATTCTACCATATTACCAAATGTGATTTTTCACTTAGTGGCCCATGAAATTTCGTTACAACTAATGGGCAGCCCAAATTCGTCCATTTTATGATAAGATTCCATAAAATCTTGATATTTATTATGTCATAAATATAAATTGTAAACTATAATTTGAATTATTTATTTTAATCAATTTTATGCCACGTGTTATTACTAAGTTCCTTTCATCCATTACGATCATTACACTTTACCAGAGTATTAAAGTTTTCCTCATAGATAAGACCAACTTCGCTATGCCTCTATGAAGACTGAAGATTGAGTGTTCATCGCGAACACTAGAGTTGACATGCTAGTGTTATCAACATTGACACGTGCACTAATTTATCCATTAAATTAGATAGATTTCTTGATGATTGTGCTATGTATGTGTGTGTTGAAATGATTGTTTTATGATAATGTATACATATACATATTCAATTGGCCATCATGATGAGATGTGGCTAATAGCCATTGATTAAAAGGTTTGCTCAACTTCTCTCACCCAAAGTAGACCATTATTCTAGCATGCACAATAGTAGTGATGCATATACATATGAAATCATTTCCTCAACCTAATTTATTGCTCATACAACAAATGGTTTGTTCGCTCATTTAGACCATCATCTTTTTCATTTCCACTTATGGTTGCCCATCCCTCTCAAAAAATCACTTCCAATAGTGATCCTAATCTTTTAATTAATGACTACGAAAATTTATAGTCAAATTGATCATGCTAGAAATATTCCGATCAATGATTAATGACACTCATCATGTGGGTTCCACCCTTCATTGCCCATCCCTCTCAAAAAAATCACATTCACCGAATGATCCTAATCTTCTAATATATGCCTAAGGAAATTGACAATCATGCTGAAATGTTACCATCATTACTTAATGACATTCATCATGTGGGTCTCACCCTTCATTGTTCATCCCTCTTAAAAAAACCACTTTCACTGAATGATCCTAATCTTCTGCACCGACTGCCTAAGGAAATTGACAAAATATTAATCATCTAGGAATGTTCTAATAGTTGATTAATGACATTCATCATGTGGGTGCCGCCCTTCATTGCCCATCCCCTCTCATACGCTAGCTAGTGATCCTCCACCCATTGCCTAGGAAAATGAATAGTCGGAACATTGACTTAGACTCCAAATAAGTATGGTCTTGTGAGCCTTCCAATCTATGGAAAGGGAACTAGATGATCCGCATTGATCATACTGCGCATGGTGTTATCGTCCATTTAGATCCTTCATCATATGGGCCCCTGTAGACACCCCACCTTCGACTACAAAACTGGTTGAGATAGCTGAATGGATGGAGGTCCATAGCCCCAAACCCCATGTCCAAACCCAACCAAACTCACCCCTGCAAGCCCCAATCCATAGCCCAACTCAAGCCTGAACCCAGTCAACTCACCCCTAAACATCAGCCTGAAAAACCCCCCACAAGAAAAATCAGTGCGAAAATCCTTAAAAAGTCAAACTTAGTGAGTTAACCCACTGAGTTAAATCACCGGGTCAATCCAGCCCATGCACCCAGTCAACTCACCTTGTCAATCCATCTTTCAAACCCAGTCAACTCACCTGGTTCTGAGCCACAGCTTCGGAGTAGGTCCGAACCTCGAACCAACAACTTTTCTGCTTCAGGTTCGGGGGTCGTATGCTCCGAAGCTGGAGTGAAAAGTCCGTACGGGCGGCCCCCAGGGGACCGCCCAAGCATAATTACCAAAGTTGTCATCCTTCGCAGCTATAAATACCCCATTCCCTCTCCTGTTTCAGCATCAACTTCCCCTCTCTTCAACCCGAGAGTTCCGAGTCCATCTCCATCCCTTTAGCTCATTCTTCCACCAAGGAGAGCCTGAGTGAGAAGAGTCTAGCCCTGGTCCAACCCAGCCTGACCCTGGTCCAAGTCTCCCAAGCTATCTAAGTCCCAATCTTAGCCGTTCGAAGCAAATCGTTGCGATACCTCCGTCCATCCAATTACTCTCATATCAACATCATATCATTTTCATCTAACATAAGTGCAATATTTATTATTCTTCCAACCCCCCTGCTTATCATTGCACTACAAACACCTGATCAGATCTTAGCGTATGCTCTGAAGTTTGCCGATTTACTCGGAATTCATTCATAAAAAACTTTGATCGATCAAACACACAACATGCATTTCGCATAAAGCACCTGTCAGTTTGAGCGTATGCTCTGGGCTTGCCTGTTAATGGAAACCTGCCCATCAGCAACTCTTACGGTTCAGACCCATATTCATGCATCATATCATTCATTAGAATGTACGAGGATTAAATCAGACTTTCAAGTATTAGTTCGATTCTGTGAAGTAAAGACTGTACCTCGGTATGGGCAGAGTGGGTGTTAACACCTTCCCACCCTATAACTATGATCACTTACCTCGAATCTCTGACCACAGATTAAAATGAGTCATTTTAGAGGAAGGAATCTTAGAATTCCCTTCTCTAACATTTCTGCGGGGTCTAGCCGACTATAGATTTGAAGTAACTGGCTAGTGGCGACTCTGGTGTTATAAAACTCATCCAAACATATCCAGTTTAACATGACAACCGAAAAAGCCTTCGAAAAAAGGCGAGTCAGTGGCACAACGGCGATTCGTGAGTACCCCTTTTGAAAGGGAGGGCCGGGAGCACGGAAAGGCGAGCGTCCACAGAATGACGACTCCACTGGGGAATATGCTAGCCTACTAGTCGTGTTCTAACTTGAAAAATAGAATCCATCCTATACTTGAAAGTCACTAGTCCTCATACAATCTCATATGCATAACATTCCATCCTTAAACAATATATATATATATATATATATATATATATATATATATATATATATATATATATATACCCAAAAAAAAGAGTAAAACACATTCCTCACCATTGCACCTCCTCGTGCTCAACGTCCTCTGAAACAACTTCCCTTTCGTAGCATAATTTGCACCCGAGCTCAGCAAGCCATGTCCGACCACGAAGAAGAAGCTCACCTCTTCCCTGCCTTCGACATGGCCGAAGCACAACCTCCAGCGCAACAACCAATCGAGAATACGCCAATCATACAAGAATTGGCACAAGGAATGAGAGAAATGAAAGAAATGTTCTTACAATTCATGCAAGCACAAGAATTACCACAGTAGCCAACAATCAAGTTGGCCCAGTTCAGCAATCTCAACAGCCATGCCGGGCCCTTTCAGCCTCCAGTTCAAATCAAGCACAACCGTCAAAGTCTGCCCAAGACTACCGACAACAGCCATCTCAGCCCTCTGTTGTGGGGCATCCTTCTCAATACCTTCCTACGATGGCAAGACCATCTCAGAACATTTCCGTCGCAGGAACTTTCGGTCAATTTCCAGTTAATCTCGCAAGCAGCGATCTCAGTAGGTTCCAGCACGTCCCCGCTGATGGGACCCCTTTTCTTTCTCAGCTTGTCCCCATCGATGAGACCTTTACACAATTTCAGCACATCCCCGCCAATGAGATTTCAATTCAATTTTCAACAGCAGGGACAGCACTGGCGAATGCGCACAATGGGGGTCAGTGTCAAGCCCACATCAATCAGCGGACAGTGGCGAATACCCAACAAGGGGGGTGACTTCCCAACATCTCAACCTCCTACAAACAGGAGCACTTTTCAATTCGAGCACATCCCCGCCGATGAGATTCCAGTTAATTTCCAACAACCTTCAATTCAGCAAACTCCAGTTAATTTCCAGCAATCTTCAATTAAGCAGTCTCCAGTTAATTTTCAACAAATTCGAGTTTAACCTTCAGTTCAATCTTTAGCTCAATTGCAGTCTTTTCAAGCACAAGTTCGTCAGAATCCAATTCAATCATCGAATCAAATTCAACAACCCATATTTGCTTTCCAGCAAGCCCATAGGGTTGAAGATATTGACCACTATGCCGAAGAAGAACGTGCCTTACTGCGAGAGGCACCAATCGCTCGAGTAGATCATACAGGACTGGACGAGTTACGGGAGCAGTTTCAGACCTTGCAAAATCAACTACAGTGACAAAAGGGAATCGATCTACCCTCAACCAAGTTCAAAGACTTATGTCCATTTCCAGATGCTCAGATACCTCAAAATTTTGAGGTACCAAAATTCAAAAGATAAGACAACAGCGGCTACCCCACAGCACATCTCAAGGCTTTCTGTAGAGAGCTGAGTACAATCGCATGAAATGAAGGAGCCCTCATTCGCTTGTTCCAAAAATCTCTGAAGGGTAATGCCCTACACTGGTATACATCATTGGACTGTCATCGCATCAAGACTTGAGAACAACTTTCTCAGGCTTTCGTTGACAGATTCGCATACAATCTTAACATGGCACCTAGGAGAGCCGACCTCGCAGCTCTCAGGCAAAGAAGTGATGAAACATTGTCAGCTTATGTGGGACGTTAGCGAGCTATGGCATCCAGAATGCAAACACCCATCAACGACGAAGAAAAAATCTCCATGATTGTTCATTCAACATATCCTAGCATATCTGGGTATCTCATCTCGCATCCATATGCGAATTTCTCACAGTTAATCCGTGCTGGAGAACAAGTCGAAGGAGGAATCCGCATAAGGACAATCTCCTCATGGCCTCACCAAGCAACTCCAGTCAAACGAAACAGAGTGGAAGGAAGACCTATTGGATATAGGAATGGAAACAGCAGTGGTTTTCCTCCTCGCCCAACAGAGGTAAACAACATCATCGCCACTGCTCAGGACAACCAATATGCTCCCTCACAGGGACATCAACCATATCAACAGAATTAGAATCAGCATCAACCTCAAAGGTACCAACCACAGCAGCCCCCACCACAACCAAATCCTCAACCACAACCACAACCACCTCGACAGCAACAATAACAGTTCAGGGGGAATGGCCAATGCCATATCAAAACAGGAAGAATTACAGGGAATTTAGGAAATTCACTCCTCTTACTCATCCACTTAGTCAAGTCATGACTATGCTGGTACAAAAGCAGTTACTCACTCTAATGACACCCAGGCCTCCTCTAAATCATCTGCCTCCGAACTACCAAGAAAATGAATATTATGCCTACCATTAAGGGCATGGCCACACCACTGATTGATGCATGACTCTAAAGAATACCATACAAAATCTGATTGACGACCGCAAGATCATCATCTCGGTCTCTGGAACTTCTCTAGCTGCTCCTACCAACATCCTTCAGAACCCTCTACCTCAGCATCCGACGGACCCTAATTTGTCTCGAAGCCCTATCGTCAATAACATAGAAGAGGGAGAGCACCTCGATCGCTTCTTCTCCCCTATCCATTCCATTCATGCCTACACCTATGGGCCAAGAAACTCTCCTACAGTCCTACAAGGGGCAAACCCTTTCCTTCCCTGAGATTTTGAGCCACTAGTGCTCAAGGGAGCACCTCCATATGATATGCCAGTTGTTCAAGGGCTTGTCCCTTTGCAAGGGGCACCTTACAACCATTCATGTTGGGAGTCGGTCATTCTGAAAGGAGCACAATCATACATCGAGCCCGCATATGAACCTGTCATTTCGCAAGGGCCAACTTTAGCTCAGGAACAATGGAGGGATTATACTTATCAGCAGCAATAACCCATTGTCTTAGAAGGGGCTCCCCCAGTCGAGCCAGTCATATTGTAAGGGGCAATCCCTGCCCTCGAGCCGCAAAGACGTCCTGGAGGCATGTCAATTACGCTACAACAGCTGGGTCGAACAGAGAAACCCCTCGCCATATCAAGAGGACCAGTGTTCATTCCATGGGAACCTCCAGCTCCAGGGACAGTCAAGCCAGGACCATGACCTTATGTGATTTATAAAGACAAGCCTCAATATTACCCTTTTAGCACAGGCAACAATATAGTCATTGAGGCAAAAGCTCCATATGAGGAAGACATAGTGCCCGCACCAGCACAGTTGCAAGAACTAGTGATCCTGGAAAGTAAAGGAGAGGAAAATTATAAAGAAGTCCCGTGGCACTATCCAGAATGTGCAGAGGTAGGGAACATGAATCCCAATGGGCATTGCATCCGAAGAAATAATCAGAACAAAGGAGATCCCAAAAACGCTCTCTCAGGCCTCGGCAACAAAAACAAAGCTGCATATGATGTTGCAACTCAGCTCAAGTCAATCCCTGCCTAAATCTCAATATGGAAGCTACTCTGCACATCTCGCATACACTGAGAAATGTTCGCCAAGACCCTGAGTGATTCCCATGTCTCCTCTAATACAACACTTGAAATGATAGCATTGATGATCGAACAACTCCTGGATCCACATGCCATCACCTTCACTGATAATGAGTTATCACCAGAAGGATGCAACCATGGGTGGTCCCTCAACATAGCCTTATGATACAAAGATCTCTGTGTCCCACTGGTCCTTATCGATAATGGCTCAGGCTTAAATACCTACCCACTCAAGACTGCGAAACACCTGGGAATCAGTCCCTCCTCATTTTGACCCAGCACCATGTACGTCAGAGCTGTTAAGCTCTTAAATGTGTATATTATAACCCCATTTCATCACTAACTATGGTAGAAATGCATGATTAAAGACCCAATTAATGCATGGTTTTGTGATTGTAGGAATGAGAGAGAGAATTCATCAATTAAAGGCTTAGAGACGCTATTTACAAGCATTGAAGATTAGAAGACCAAGCGTCAAAGGGTGGAAGAAAGAAAGCAAAGGAGAGAAGAAAGAGGGCAGCAAAATGCTCAGAAGACCGGTCGTCCATAGCCCAGGACCGGTCATCCGACCGGTCTGAACACTTAATAGGAGGACTCTGCTGTCAAACCTTGCTGGACCAATCAGGACCAGTCGTCCGACCGGTCATCCACTACTCAGACCGGTCATTGAATTAAATTTTTGGGTCTGAATTTCTCAAAAACTCTTTGGACCAGTTTTAGCCTTTTGTGACTGGTCGTCCGACCGGTCGTCTGCGTAACAGAGCTTCTTCTACAAGCTCTAAATTCTGCTACACAAAGCGCTATTTTTGTGGATTTTCTCAAAGTTTCTTCGCACCTAGGATTTCAAACCTATGAAAGGACTCCTCCAACTCATTCCTAGGGCATCCTAGAAGAGAATTACCACGGTGGGAGGCGGCGGAAGATGGATCCGGAGTTCTACAACTCCTCCTAGTTTGTTCTTCTAGTTTTTATGCTTCTCTTAGTAGCTTTCATGTTTCCTTAGATCATGAATGGCTAAACCTCTTAGCTAGGGCTAAGAGGTGAAGCTTGTAGTGAATCTAAGATGTTTCAATTCGTTTGTTTTGGTTTTAAGTTGGATTATTAGTGAAGAACCATGGTTTGAAGTTTGAATAAAGTTCTAAGTAGTTTTTCTTAATCTTATGATGGCTCATGGATGTTTAGAAGAATTGCTTGAGTTCTTAATTGTTTTGATTGATTCTAGACTTATACACTCCGAGGAATCGGATTCAATATGCTCTAGACCTTTGATTCTCATGTGGGATCTTCATACCTAAAAGTTCTACTTTTCTGGTAATTTCTGAATTATGTGTGATTGTATATGTGATTTGAATGAAGTTCAAATCATGATCTAGTTATGCTTGTGACAGAGTTTAATGATGATTATGATTGCGATCTTAATCTATTGGAACTAGGATTGACCTATGCAATTGAGTGTGCTCAAGTCCTAACTTGAATTGAGGGAATCATGTACTTGAATCATACATATGGCAGATTGTTTGTTATAACCGCCCTATCATCCGACTAGATAGGATTTGATTTTGATTCTAGTTGTGTAATTTCGAAACCACAGTGAATTAAGCATCAAGGATTGCTACAAGTGGATCCTTGAACCCCTAGTGCTCTTTTACATTGTTTACATTCATCTTTAGTTCAAAATTGCTATCTACATTTAATTATAAAAATCTTGTTTAGTTAGTCCTCAATTAGAGACCGTTAGAAGTGTTTTGTGGGTTCCTACACAAGTCCCTGTGGATCGACCTCGGTCTTACCGAGATTATTACTACATTGCCACCCTACACTTGGGGAAGCGAACAAGTTTTTGGCGCCATTGCAGGGGACTTTGACGGTTTTTCACAAAATTTCTAAAAATAGTTTCTATTTGATATTTTTAAGAGTCCTTTACTAACTTAGTTTGTTTGCTTTATTTTATTTTTGTAGGAATTATTTTTACTTTTCTGAGATTTGCATGCCACATTGGGTTCGGGATTCTAATAATCGACTCATCAGTGAATGGGGAATTGTTGAAGAGATTGATAGGGAGCCACATGCTAAGAAACGTTTAGATTCTCTAATTTTGTCTGAAAGTATGGCTGAAAATCAACCTAACCCTATGGCCAATCAAAATCTGGGCCAAAACCAAACCGAAACAGGAGTAATCCAACTCCTTCTCAAATTTCATGGACTAGACAGTGAAAGTGCCTATCAACATCTTAAGGAATTTGATGAGGTGATAGCCACAATGCTCTTTGTAAATGTAACTAATGATGTGGTGAGACTCAAATTATTTCCTTTTTCCCTTAAAGAGAAAGCTAAGGCTTGGCTTCATGCATTAAGGCCAAGATCAATTGGTACATGGACTGAGATGACTAGGGAATTCATTAAAAAGTTCTTCCCTACTCACAAAATGATCATGTTGAGGCGCCTTATATGAATTTTGCTCAAAAAGAGGATGAGACCTTTTTCCAATTTTGGGAGAGGTTCAAGGACTTGTTAAATGCAATGCCCACATCATGGCTACGAAATTTGGCGAGTAATAAGCTTTTTCTATGAAGGACTGACTTCACCCATGCGCCCAATTCATAGAGATGATGTGCAATGAAGAATTCATGAATAAGGAAGCTGAGGAAGCATAGGACTATTTTGATGAATTGGCCGAGAATGCACAGTCTTAGGATACATCTAAACCAAAAAATTTCAAGACAAGCCAACAAAAGGAAAAAGGAGGAATTTATGTCCTCTCAGAAGAAGATAACATAAGTGCACATATGGCTAGCCTCATAAGAAAAGTCGAGGCCATGGAATTGAAGAAAGGAGAGACGATTAACTCAAAAGACATTGAAACTGTTTGTGAAATTTGTGCCGGAAATCAACATGCAACACAGGATTGTCCCACAATTTCTGCATTCCAAGATATCTTACAAGAACAATCAAATGCCATAAACAGTTATCAACGACCATTTAGTGCTCCAAACTCAAACACGTATAATTCTAGTTGAAGAACCATCCCAACTTCAGTTGGAGAAATGGACCAATTGTGAATGAAAACAACACCCCTCAAGCTCAACCTTTACTAAGTCATTCCCTAGTAATCACACCAAAAGCTACGGTAAAGGAGATGTTGAGTGCATTCATATAGTTCAAGCTGAATATAACAAGACTAATTCTCTGAAAATTGATGGGTTCATGCAGGAGCAACTGAAATTCAATCAAAATTCATCTTAAGCCATTAATGACTTGAAAACCTTAATGGCTAGAGTTGAATCTCATCTCAGTATTAGGGAGAAAGGCATACTCCCTGCCCAACCTCTCCCTAACCCTAGATCCCAATTTGAGATACAAGACCCAAGCTCATCCTCTCAACATACAGAACATGTTCAAGCTATCACCACTTTGAGGAGTGGAAAAATAATTGATAAATCTAATCCGGTGAAGGCCCCAAAGCCTAATGATCCGAAAATCTTCAAAGAGGATGATAACCCGAACAATACTCCACGTGAGAAAGAACCGGAAAGGTAATATAAGTCGGTTGCTCCTTTTCTCCAAAGGTTGATTTCACCCAAACCTTTAGACAAAAACCTGAAAATTTTAGAGGTTTTTAAGCAAGTGAAGATCAACATTCCGTTATTGGATGCTATAAAAAAATACCATCTTATGCCAAATTTCTGAAGGAATTGTGTACAGTCAAAAGGAAACACAATGTTCACAATAAAGTACTTTTGACTGAGAATTTGAGCGCCATTATCAAACAAGAGGTGCCCCAAAAATACAAGGATC
>PVNU02003426.1:0-10148 GCA_003013855.2 Liriodendron chinense
TTTTCCCGTCATTTTTGCCCGTGGCGCCCTTTCAGGTTTTCACCACGTCCCGGGTATTTGGTCTTGCCTGCCCCTTGGCAGCTGTGCTGTTTTTACCCTTGGCGCCCTTTCAGGTTTTCACCAAGTCCGCTGTATGCCCACTGTTTTTACTCGGAGCGCCCTTTCGGGTTTTCACTCCGCCCTCTTTGTTTAGGCACACATTTTCTTTTTTCTTTTTTTTTTTTCTTTTCTGGATCTCTGGATAACTGCGGCGGCTAGAGGTCGGGAATCCGTCGTTGCCGGCCGATGGCAGTCCTTCAGCCCTTATCCTGAGTTACGATAATAGAGCTGTCGGTCTTTGCTAAAGACCCCTCTGAGATGGATGGATGGATGACTGTGTTTCTTCTGGGTGATTTTTTTCTTGGTGCCTTGCTTTGGCTTCCCTTTTTCTTTCTCTTTTTTTTTTTTCTTTTTTTTTTTTTTTTTCTTTTTCTTTTTCTCTTTTTTTTTTTTTTTTTTTTTTGAATCCTTTTTGAAACACTTGTTGGTGGACGGGAATGATTTCTCAGAGGTCTTAGCTTCGACCTCTTGACTTCAGCTCTATTAAAGTAACTCTTGATAAGGTCAGAATGACTTACCCGTGAAAGATCTTCACGTTGTCGGCGTTGGTTGGCTCAGGAAGATCCACCCCTCTCATGCTGGTGAGTCTGAGGGCGCCTCCAGGAAGTACTTCTCTGATGATCAGTGGCCCGTCCCACGAGGGTTTGAACTTTCCTCTGGGATCTGGAAGGTGCGACGGTAGAATCTTCTTCATGACCATGTCGCCTACCTTGAAGCTCCTTTTTCGGACTCTCTTGTTGTAAGCCCGAGCGATCCTTTTCTGATAGCACTGTGAATGACTTAGTGCACGCATGCGTTTTTCATCTGCTAGCTGCAACTGATCGAATCTGGCCCGTTGCCATTCTCCTTCTTCAATTCCGCTTTCGAGTAACACTCGTAGTGATGGTATTTCCACCTCGACTGGTAGGACTGCTTCCATTCCGTAAGTAAGCTCGAAAGGAGTAACGCCCGTAGCAGACCGTACAGACGTTCGATAGGCCCAAAGTGCATATGGGAGCATATCTGACCAATCTCGATAGGTCACGACCATCTTCTCGAGTATCCTGACGATTGTCTTGTTTGCGGCTTCTACCCCACCATTCATCTGGGGACGGTAGGGGCTTGATCGATGACGTTGGATCTTGAACTTGCTGAGGAAGTCATCCATCTTCTTGTTGACGAACGGGGTCCATTATCTGTGATGATAGCATTAGGGATTCCATACCGGCATATGATGTTGTTCTTCATGAATTTGATCACTTGAGATGCTGCAATCGTGGTGTAGGAGGCTGCCTCTACCCACTTGGTGAAGTAGTCGACTGCCACAAGTATGTACTCGTGACCATTTGATGCTTTGGGACTGATCTTGCCGATGATGTCGAGTCCCCACATGGAGAAGGGCCAGGGGGTGGTCAGGTTGTATAACTCTGATGATGGGGCATGGATTTGATTCGCATGCTCCTGACACTTGAAGCATTTTCTGACGTGCTTGCAACAGTCTGTCTCCATGGTGAGCCAGTAGTAGCCGAGTCGTAGAATCTTCTTTGCCATCATGTGCCCATTCATGTGTGGGCCACAGATTCCTTCGTGTATTTCTTTCATGATCTTTGCAGCTTCTGTTTCATCGACGCATCGGAGGAGGATGTGATTATAGGATCGCTTGTAGAGAACTTCGCCACTGATGGTGAACTGGCCGGCCAAACGTTGGATGGTTCGGCGATCTGTTGCTGTTGCTGATTCTGGATACTCCTGGGTTTCGAGATATTGCTTGATGTCGGCATACCAGGGTTTGTCAGGGACAGCTTCGGCTTCTTCTATTTGCAGGCAAAAAGCAGGTTCTTCTTGAATTTCGACTGTGAGCTCCCATTCTGAAGCTCCTTTTGGGATCTCGAGCATTGATGCGAGCGTGGCGAGAGCATCTGCAAACTGGTTCTTGGCTCTGGGCATGTATGAGAAGGTGATTTCCTTGAATTCTTCGATCAGATTGTCAAGATACACATGATATGGTATCAACTTCTCGTCTTTGGTCTTCCATTCGCCATTGGTCTGATTGATGATAAGCTGTGAGTCTCCAAATACTCGTAGCTTCTTGACGCCCAAGATTATGGCTTCCCTTAAGCCAGCGATGCATGCTTCGTACTCTGCCATGTTGTTGGTGCACTCGAATGCGATGCGCCTCGAGATAGGAATAGGGACATCATCTGGAGAGTAGAGGATTGCTCCAATACCACTCCCTTTAGAATTTGCTGCGCCGTCGAAGAATAACGTCCATTCATCTTTTTCTTCTTTCTTCCTCTTCAATGAGCAAGAGATCTTCATCAGGGAAGAATGTCTTGAGCGGCTGATAGTCCAGGAGAGAGTGAGCCGCAAGATGATCGGCGAGGGCCTGTCCCTTGATTGCCTTTTGAGTGACATAGGTGATGTCGAACTCAGACAAGAGTAGCTGCCATTTAGCTATCCTTCCAGTGAGTGCCGGTTTCTCGAACAGGTACTTGAGCGGATCCATGTGAGCGAGAAGGAGAATAGGGAATGCAATCATGTATTGACGGAGTCGCTGAGTTGCCCAGACTAGGGCGAGGCAAGTCTTCTCGATCGGGGAATACCTGGTCTCGTAGTCGGTGAACTTTCGACTCAAATAGTATATTGCTTGTTCTTTCTTCCCGGTTTCGTCGTCGTGTGGCCGAGGACACAGCCAATGGCTTCTGCTGCTACCGAGATGTATAACAATAGTGGTCGTCCAGGAGTGGGAGGCACTAGGACTGGAGGATTCATGAGATATTTCTTGATGCGGTCGAAGGCGACTTGGCAATCGTCATTCCATTCTTTTGGGACGTTCTTCCGAAGGAGCTTGAATATGGGCTCACAGATAGGTGTGAGCTGTGCGATGAAGCGACTGATGTATTGAATTCTGCCGAGGAAGCCACGAATTTCTTTCTCTGTTCTAGGAGGGGGCATCTCGATGATTGCTCTGGTTTTGGTCTCGTCGACCCTGATGCCATCTTCGCTCACCATAAAGCCGAGGAGCTTACCTCCCATTGCACCGAAGACACATTTCTGAGGGTTGAGGCGAGCTTGTACTTTTCTAATCTGTTGAATAACTTCTTCAGATCTTCAAAGTGTCCTTCAATTGTGCGAGATTTGACGATCATGTCGTCCACATATACTTCGAGCTCTTTGTTCATCATGTCGTGGAATAGTGCTGTCATTGCTCGCTGATATGTTGCTCCTGCGTTCTTCAGACCGAACGGCATTACCCTGTAACAGAAGGTTCCCCAGGGAGTGATGAACGATGTCTTCTCTGCGATCTTCGACGGCCATCTTGATCTGATTGTAACCTGAGAACCCGTCCATGAATGAGAAGATCTTGTATCCTGCAGTGTTGTCGACCAGAGTGTCGATATGTGGCAAAGGGAAGTCATCTTTTGGACTGGCTTTGTTGAGATCTCGGAAGTCGATGCACATTCGAACCTTGCCGTCCTTCTTCGGTACTGGTACGATGTTGGCGAGCCATTCAGGGTAGTTGGAGACTACCAAGAATCCCGCGTTGTACTGCTTGATGACTTCATCTCGGACTTTCAGAGCCCATTCTGGCTTCATTCTTCGGAGTTTTGCTTCACTGGCTTCATATCTGCCTTGGTTGGCAGATGGTGTACAACGAGCTCTTCATCGAGCCCCGGCATGTCTTCATATGAGAACGCGAAGTTGGACAATCTTGGAGCTAGGAACTCTATCATTTTCTGTTTCATCTCAGGTGGCAACGATTTTCCAATGCGTACTTCCCTAGGGATCTCAGGCGTCCCCAAGTTTACTATCTCGAAATCATCGGCTACAACATTGGCTTTAGATTCGAACTTTTTGAGGAGATCCTCTAGTTCGGGAGCTGGATCATCATCTTCCTCGTCCCGAGCTTCGTCCAGACCCATGAGCTCAAGTCTAATTCGATGTCGAAATCATATGATTCGACTTCAAACTCATGCGACTCTTTAGACGAACTTGGCACACTATTGAATGCAGGAAAAAATATTTTTTGATTTTTGAGATTTTTCTGAAATTGAAATGCTAGATGTTTTTGGTTTTGAAAGTTTTTGATTTTTTTGGCTTTTCGAAATTCACGGGACTTTGAACAAGCGGGCATTGCAGACCATGATTGATCCCAACTTGTTCCAAAGTTCCGGTCGCTGCTTAAACAGGCGTTTTTTTTTTGGAAGCCAGAGCCCTCAGATGGCTCTTTGGCTGATTCAAAAGTGAGGGGAACAGATGACCATTCAGGACCCCACACTTCCTCCCCTGAGAGGTGGGGGTTGATGATTTGGGCGAAGAATCATGGTCTGGCCCAATGACCATGACTTCTTGCTGGTCAGGTTCGAGATCTGAGTCGTACTCAGTCCCTCCCGGATCACTTACCTCGCATTGCAGTTCGTCTGGTTCCACAGCTAGACACAAGTTTGGAACCTGGACATCAGACCAATCTAGGGCTGGCCACTTCCCTTTCTTGGTCCAATGGATGGGCTGCTTCTGCCCCTGGCTGATGATTGATGATGTTGACTTTGCAGAGATGGGCAAGTCGTGCCCCTTGCTAATTGGTGATGAGATGGGCGAGTCGTGCCCCTTGCTGATTGAAGTGGGCAGGTTGTGCCCCTGGTTGAGAGAAGTGGGCAGGTTGTGCCCCTGGTTGGGAGCAGGTGTCAGAGTAACCTGGTCCTGAGGCTGCTGTATTTGTCTTCCTTCTTCGTCTTCATCATTTCTCCTTCTTCTGGAGGCTTAGAGGGTTCGAGAATCTGATCCCATCGAATGGGGGGCCACATGCCCAAACTAGGCTCATCGGGAGGCCTTTGTGTAGTGCAGTCGGTTGATTCCCTCCTGGATCTTTGCAAGGTTCTCCTGGCTTGACGAATTGGATGGGTGAGCACCGAAATTTCTTCCTTCTCTTGTCCATGAAGGTTGCCCTGTATCCGAGTCCCCACTTGCGTTGGTTATATACATGGTACCTTTCTGGACTTGAAGTGATTCTTCATTCGGTATTTGAGGCTCAGACGCTCTGCCGGTGAAAAGACACGGTCCACCCTTATCGGTTCTGGATTGGCGATAGAGTTCACAGTCTCGAATTCGAAACTGTGAAACGGGATGTCTTCTTCAGAGTGCTGGATATCGATGACCGGGATGTCTGGTTCAGTGGCAGCAGCATTGGAAGGAATGATGAGCTCCTTCTCTGCATGGATAGAGATCACTTGATTTCCACAGATATACTTCACTCGTTGATGCAGGGTTGATGGCACAGCTCCAACCTTGTGCAGCCACGGTCGTCCGAGCAGCATGTTGAAAGAGGCTGATATATCCAGGATTTGGAATGTGATGGTAGAAACTTCTGGACCTATCTGTACCTCTATGTCGACCTCCCCTTCCACTGATCGGCGGGTGTTGTCAAATGCTCTGACGCATATGGTGCTGGGTCGGAATGAAGAAGGACTGATTCCCAGGCGTTCCGCGGTCTTGAGTGGGCAGACATTTAAGCTTGAGCCATTATCGATAAGGACCAGCGGAACACAGAGGTCTTTGTATCGTAAGGCTATGTTGAGGGATCGCCCATGATCTCGTCCCTCTGGTGGCAACTCATTATCGGTGAAGGTGATGGCGCGCGGAGCCAGTAGCTGTCCAATCATCAATGCAATCATCTCTGGTGCCGTATCGGAGGAGACATGAGCATCATTCAAGGTCTTGGCAAACATTTCTCGGTGTATGCGAGATGTGCAGAGTAGCTCCCATACTGAGATTTGTGCAGGGATTGACTTGAGCTGAGTTGCTACATCGTATGCGGCTTCATTTTTGCTGCCGAGGCCTGAGAGGACGCCTTTGGGATCTCCTCTGTTTTGATTATCTCTTCGGATGCAACGCCCGTTGGGATTCATGTTTCCCACTTCCGCACATTCTGGATAGTGCCATGGAACCTCTTTGTAGTTTTCCTCCCTTTTGCCTTCTAGGACCACTGGTTCTTGCAACGGTGCTGGTGTGGGTACCAGATCTTCCTCGTATAGAGCTTTTGCCTTGAGAACTACATTGTTGCCTGTGCTGAAGGGGTAGTATCGAGGCTTGTCTTCATAGACCACATAAGGTCGTGGTCCTGGCTTGACTGTTCCTGGGGCAGGAGGCTCCCATGGAATGAATACTGGTCCTCTTGATATGGCAGGAGGTTTCTCTGTTCGTCCGAGCTGCCGTAGCGTGATTGATATGCCTCCGGGACTTGCCCCTTGCAATATGACAGGCTTGACTGGAAGAGATCCTTCCAAGACAACGGGCTCTTGCTGCTGATGAGTATAATCCTTCCATTGCGGATTGGATTGTTCTGGAGTTGCCCCTTGCAAGATGACAGGTTCGTATGTGGGCTCAATGTATGATTGTGCTCCTTCCAGGACGACTGGTTCCCAGCTTGAATGGTTGTAAGGTGCCCCTTGAACAACTGGTATATCGTATGGAGGTGCTCCTTCAAGCACTACTGGCTCGGAGATTGAAGGAAGAAAGGGACTTGCCCCTTGCAAGACTGGAGGAGGATTTGTTGGCTCATAGGTGTAGGCATGAATGGACTGAATAGGGGAGAAGAAGCGATCGATATGGTCCCCTTCTTCTATACTATTGACGGCAGGGCCACGAGACGAACTGGGGTCCGTTGGATGCTGAGGCAGAGGATTCTGAAGGATGTTGGTGGAAGCTGCTGGAGAAGTTCCAGGGACCGAGATGACGATCTTGCGGTCATCAATCAGGTCTTGTATGGCATTTTCAAAGTATAGCATCGATCAGTGGCGTGGCCACGTCCTTGATGGTAGGCACAGTACTCATTTTCTCGGTAATTTGGAGGCAGAGGATGAGGCGGAGGCCTAGGTGTCATCAGAGTGAGTAACTGCTTTTGTACCAGCGTAGTCATGATTTGACTAAGTGGTTGACTGAGTGGAGTGAACTTCCTGAACTCCCTGTAATTCTGCCTGTTCTGGTATGAGTATTGGCCATTTCCCCTGAACTGCTGCTGTTGTCGAGGTGGCTGTGGCTGAGGATTCGGTTGTGGCTGATATCGCTGAGGCTGATGCTGAACTTGATTCTGCTGATACTGTTGACGTCCTTGTGGGGGAGCACGTTGATTTCCTTGAGCAGCGGTGTTGATGTTGTTTACCTCTGTTGGGCGGGGAGGAGAACCATTGCGGTTTCCATTCCCGTGCCCGATAGGTCTTCCTTCCACTCTGTTCCTCTTGACTGGAGTGGCTTGATGAGGCCATGGGGAGATCGTCCCGGCCCGGATTCCTGCTTCAACTTGCTCTCCAGCACGGATCAATTGTGAGAAATTCGCATATGGATGCGAGATGAGATACCCGGATATGCCTGGGTATGTTGAATGAACAATCATGGAGATTTGTTCTTCATCGTCGATGGGTGTCCGCATTCTGGCTGCCATAGCTCGCCAACGTCCCACATAAGCTGATAGTGTTTCATCACTCCTTTGCCTGAGTGCTGCGAGGTCGGCTCTTCTGGGTGCCATGTTGAGATTATATGCGAATCTGTCGACGAAAGCCTGGGAGAGCTGTTCCCATGTTCTGATGCGGTGGCAGTCCAATGAAGTGTACCAATCTAGGGCATCGCCCTTCAGAGATTTTTGGAACAATCGAATGAGGGCCCCTTCGTTTCCTGAGATTGCACTCAGCCTCCACAGAAGGCCTTGAGATGTGCTGTGGGACAACCGCTGCCGTCGTATCTTTTGAACTTTGGAACCTCAAAGTTTTGAGGTACCCGAGCATCTGGGAAAGGACACAAGTCTCTGAACTTGGTCGAAGGTAAGTCGATTCCTTGCTGTCGCTGAAGCTGATTTTGCAAGATCTGGAACTGCTCCCGCAACTCGTCCAGTCCTGAGTGATCTGTTCGAGCGACTGGTGCCTCCTGGAATAAGGCACGTTCTTCTTCGGCATAGTGGTCGATGTCTTCGACCCTATGGGCTTGCTGAAAAGCAACCGCGGGTTGCTGAAATTGGTTTGATGATGAACTGGATTCTGATGAACTTGAGCTTGAAATGATGGTAACTGAACTGGAGACTGTACTGAAGGTTGAACTGGAACTTGCTGGAAATTACTGGATTTTGCTGAATTGAAGATTGCTGGAAATTAACTGGATTTTGCTGAATTGAAGATTGCTGGAAATTAACTGGAATCCCATCGGCGGGGATGTGCTGGAATTGAAAAGTGCTCCTGTTTGCAGGAGGCTGAGATGCTGGGAAGTGACCCCCTTGTTGGGTATTCGCCACTGTCCGCTGATTGATGTGGGCTTGACACTGACCCCCATTGTGGGCATTCGCCAGTGCTGTCCCTGTTGCTGGAAATTGAATTGAAATCCCATCGGCGGGGATGTGCTGAAATTGAAAAGGTGTCCCATCGGCGGGGACATGCTGAGATCTACTGAGATTGTTGTTTGCAAGATTGACTGGAAGCTGACTGGATGTTCCTGCAACGGAGGTGCTCTGAGATGGCCTTGTCGTCGCAGGAAGATATTGAGAAGGATGCCCCAAGCGAAGGGCTGAGATGGCTGCTGTCGGTAGTCTTGGGCAGACTCCGATGGTTGTGCTTGATTTGAACTGGAGGCCGGGAGGACCCGGCATGGCTGCTGAGCTTGCTGAACTGGGCCAACCTGATTGTTGGCTGCTGCGGTGGTTTGTGCTTGCATGAATTGCAAGAGCATTTCTTGCATTGCTCTCATTCCTTGTGCCAATTCTTGTATGATTGGCGTATTGTCAACGGGCTGTTGCGCTGGAGGTTGCGCTTCGGCTATTTCGAGAGCAGGGAAGTGATGAGTTTCTTCTTCGTGGTCGGACATGGCTTGCTGAGCCCGAGTGCGGATTATGCTGCGGAAGGGAAGTTGTCTCCGCGTACGTTGAGCCCGAGGAGGCGCAATGGTGAGGACTGTACTCTACTCTTTTTGGGTTTTGGGATTTTCTATTTTTTTTTTTGTTTTGGAATTTTCTATTTTTTTTGTGTTTGGGTTTGGGTAGAATGCTATGCAGATGAGATTGTATGAGGATTAATGACTTTCAAGTACGGGAAGGATTCTGTTTTCAAGTTGGATCACGACTAGTGGGACTAGCTAATCCCCAGCAGAGTCGCCATTCTGTGGACCCTCGCCGATTTCTCCGCGCTCCCACACGACGTCGTTCTCCCTTTCCCTTTCGGAAGAAGAAGAAGAGCGTGAGTGCGAAATCGCCGTTTGTGCCACTGGCTTGCCTCGTTCTCGAGGGCTTCGTTTGGTTGTCGTATTGAGCTGGATGTGTTTAAATGAATTTATATAAGACCAGAGTCGCCACTAGCCAGTTACTTCGAATCTACAGTCGGCTAGACCCCGTAGAAACGTTAGAGAAGGGAATCCGAAGATTCCTTCCTCTAAAATGACTCCTGTTGATCTGCGGTCAGAGATTCAAGGTAAGGGATCACGGTTACAGGGTGGGAAGAGGTTAAGCACCCCACACACTGCCCGTACCGAAGTACGGTCTCTACTTCACAGAATCGATCGAATACTTGAAAGTCTAATTTAATCCTCGTATATTCTCATGGATGACATGATGCATGAATGCGGGTCTGAACAGTAAGAGTTTCTGATGGGCAGGTTCCAACAACGGGCAAGCCCAGAGCGTACGCTCGAACTGACAGGTGCTTAATATAAGACGTATGCAGTGTGCTTGAATGATCAAGGTGTTTTATGGTGAAGCATGAATGCAGGTCTGAACAGTAAGAGTTTCTGATGGGCAGGTTCCAACAACGGGCAAGCCCAGAGCATACGCTCGAACTGACAGGTGCTTATAAGCAGATGCATGTGTGTTGAGTAATCAAGTGCTTGTAGTGAAGCAGGGGGGTTGGAAAAAAGTAAATGTTGCACTTATGCTAGATGCAAATGATGCTGGAAAAAGAGTAGCTGGGTGGACGGAGGTGTCGCAAGGGTTGGCTTCGAGTGGCTGGATCAGACTTAGATGGCTTGGAGGCTTGGACCAGTGGTCAGGCTGGGCTGGACCAGGGTTAGACTCTCCTCACTCGGGCTCTCCTTGGTGGAAA
>PVNU02003427.1:0-14478 GCA_003013855.2 Liriodendron chinense
TTAGATTTTCGGGTTCGGGATCGGGTTTAGGGAAAGGTTCTCGTGTTTGGGTCTAGGTTTAGGTAAGGTAAATGTATTGTAGGAATGGTGTAGGTTTAGGTTAGGGATCTGAGATTTAGGAGTTAGGTTTAGGGCATAGGTTGAGATTTTCGGGTTGGCTCGGGTTCCGGGTTTCGTTGGTCTGGTAGTGTGATGAAAGGTGTAGTTGTTTAGTCATATGTAGAGTATAGCAGATTTCGGTTCGGGATCGGTGTTTGAGTGGGCTAGTTTAGGGTAGGTGAATGGATTTGGAATAGTGTGTGTAGGCTTAGGTTAGGTGATTTGAGATTAAGATTAGGTTTAGGGCATAGGTTGAGATTTTCGGGTCGGGATCGGTTTCGGGTTTGGTTTTTCGAGTTGGATTAGGTTTAGGGTAGGTGAATGGATTTAGGAATAGGTGTGGTTTAGTTAGGTGACATGAGTTTAGGATTAGGTTTCGGGTATAGGTTTAGATTTTTGGGTTCGGGATCGGGTTTAGGGAAAGGTTCTCGTGTTTGGGTCAAGGTTTAGGTTAGGGAATGTATTTAGGAATTGGTGTAGGTTTAGGTTAGGTGATTGAGGATTAGGATTAGGTTTAGGCGATAGTTGAGATTTTCGGGTTCGGGATCGGGTTCGGGTTTGGTTTCGTGTTGGGTCTTAGTTTAGGGTTGTGAAGGATTTAGGAATAGGTGTAGGTTTAGTTTAGGTGACATGAGTTTAGGAATAGGTTTAGGGCATAAGTTGAGATTTTCGGGTTCGGGATCGGTGGTTTGGGGTTGTCGGGTTTTGTTTGTGTTGGGCTTAGTTTAGGGTCTGTGAATGGATTTAGGAATAGGTGTAGGTTTAGTTTAGGTGACATGAGTTTAGGATTAGGTTTAGGGCATAAGTTGAGATTTTCGGGTTCGGGATCGGGTTTCGGGTTTGGTTTTCGAGTTTGGGTCTAGTTAGGGTAGGGAATGGATTTAGGAATAGGTGTAGGTTTAGTTTAGGTGACATGAGTTTAGGATTAGGTTAGGGTATAGGTTTAGATTTTTGGGTTCGGGATCGGGTTTAGGGAAAGGTTCTCGTGTTTGGGTCAAGGTTAGGTTAGGTGAATGTATTTAGGAATTGGTGTAGGTGTGGTTAGGTGATTTGAGCTTAGGATTAGGTTAGGGCATAGGTTGAGATTTTCGGGTTCGGGCTCAGCATTCGGGTTTGTTTTCGTGTTTGGGTCTTGGTTAGGGTATGTGAATGGATTTAGGAATAGGTGTAGGTTAGTTTAGGTGACATGAGTTTAGGATTAGGTTTAGGGCATAAGTTGAGATTTTCGTGTTCGGGATGGGTTTCGGGCTGGTTTTCGAGTTTGGGTCTAGGTTTAGGCTATGAATGAATTTAGGAAAAGGTGTAGGTTTAGGTTAGGTGATTTGAGATTAAGATTAGGTTTAGGGCATAGGTTGAGATTTTCGGGTTCGGGATCGGTTTCGGGTTTGGTTTTCGAGTTTGGGTCTAGGTTTAGTGTAGGTGAATGGATTTAGGAATAGGTGTATGTTTAGTTTAGGTGACATGAGTTTAGGATTAGGTTTCGGGTAAAAGGTTTAGATTTTTGGGTTCGGGATCGGGTTTAGGGAAAGGTTCTCGTGTTTGGGTCTAGGTTTAGGTAAGGTAATGTATTTAGGAATATGTGTAGGTTTAGGTTAGGTGACATGAGTTTAGGATTAGGTTTAGGGCATAGGTTTAGATTTTCGGGTTCGGGATCGGGTTTAGGGAAAGGTTCTCGTGTTTGGGTCTAGGTTTAGGTAAGGTAAATGTATTTAGGAATAGGTGTAGGTTTAGGTTAGGTGACATGAGTTTAGGATTAGGTTTAGGGCATAGGTTGAGATTTTCGGGTTCGGGATCAGGTTTAGGGAAAGGTTCTCGTGTTTGGGTCTAGGTTTAGGTAAGGTAAATGTATTTAGGAATAGGTGTAGGTTTAGGTTAGGTGACATGAGTTTAGGATTAGGTTTAGGGCATAGGTTGAGATTTTCGGGTTCGGGATCGGGTTTAGGGAAAGGTTCTCGTGTTTGGGTCAAGGTTTAGGTTAGGTAAATGTATTTAGGAAATTGTGTAGGTTTAGGTTAGGTGATTTGAGATTAGGATTAGGTTTAGGGCATAGGTTGAGATTTTCGGGTTCGGGCTCGGGTTTCGGGTTTGGTTTTCGTGTTTGGGTCTTGGTTTAGGGTATCTGAATGGATTTAGCAATAGGTGTAGGTTTAGTTTAGGTGACATGAGTTTAGGATTAAGTTTAGGGCATAAGTTGAGATTTTCGGGTTCGGGATCGGATTTCGGGTTTGGTTTTCGAGTTTGGGTCTAGGTTTAGGCTAGGTGAATGGATTTACGAATAGGTGTAGGTTTAGGTTAGGTGATTTGAGATTAAGATTAGGTTGAGGGCATAGGTTGAGATTTTCGGGTTCAGGATCGGGTTTCGGGTTTGGTTTTCGAGTTTGGGTCTAGGTTTAGTGTAGGTGAATGGATTAAGGAATAGGTGTAGGTTTAGTTTAGGTGACATGAGTTTAGGATTAGGTTTCGGGTATAGGTTTAGATTTTTGGGTTCGGGATCGGGTTTAGGGAAAGGTTCTCGTGTTTGGGTCTAGGTTTAGGTAAGGTAAATGTATTTAGGAATAGGTGTAGGTTTAGGTTAGGTGACATGAGTTTAGGGTTAGGCTTAGGGCATAGGTTGAGATTTTCGGGTTCGGGATCGGGTTTCGGGTTTGGTTTTCGAGTTTGGGTCTAGGATTAGGGTAGGTGAATGGATTTTGGAATAGGTGTAGGTTTAGGTTAGGTGATTTGAGATTAGGATTAGGTTTAGGGCATAGGTTGAGATTTTCGGGTTCGGGATTGGATTTCGGGTTTGGTTTTCGAGTTTGGATCTAGGTTTAGGGTAGGTGAATGGATTTAGGAATAGGTGTAGGTTTAATTTAGGTGACGTGAGTTTAGGATTAGGTTTCGTGTATAGGTTTAGATTTTTGGGTTCGGGATCGGGTTTAGGGAAAGGTTCTCGTGTTTGGGTCAAGGTTTAGGTTAGGTGAATGTATTTAGGAATTGGTGTAGGTTTAGGTTAGGCGATTGAGATTAGGATTAGGTTTAGGGCATAGGTTGAGATTTTCGGGTTCGGGATCGGGTGTCGGGTTTGGTTTTCGTGTTTGGGTCTTAGTTTAGGGTCTGTGAATGGATTTAGGAATAGGTGTAGGTTTAGTTTAGGTGACATGAGTTTAGGATTAGGTTTAGGGCATAAGTTGAGATTTTCGGGTTCGGGATCGGGTGTCGGGTTTGGTTTTCGTGTTTGGGTCTTAGTTTAGGGTCTGTGAATGGATTTAGGAATAGGTGTAGGTTTAGTTTAGGTGACATGAGTTTAGGATTAGGTTTAGGGCATAAGTTGAGATTTTCGGGTTCGGGATCGGGTTTCGGGTTTGGTTTTCGAGTTTGGGTCTAGGTTTAGGGTAGGTGAATGGATTTAGGAATAGGTGTAGGTTTAGTTTAGGTGACATGAGTTTAGGATTAGGTTTAGGGTATAGGTTTAGATTTTTGGGTTCGGGATCGGGTTTAGGGAAAGGTTCTCGTGTTTGGGTCAAGGTTTAGGTTAGGTGAATGTATTTAGGAATTGGTGTAGGTTTAGGTTAGGTGATTTGAGCTTAGGATTAGGTTTAGGGCATAGGTTGAGATTTTCGGGTTCGGGCTCAGCATTCGGGTTTGGTTTTCGTGTTTGGGTCTTGGTTTAGGGTATGTGAATGGATTTAGGAATAGGTGTAGGTTTAGTTTAGGTGACATGAGTTTAGGATTAGGTTTAGGGCATAAGTTGAGATTTTCGTGTTCGGGATTGGGTTTCGGGTTTGGTTTTCGAGTTTGGGTCTAGGTTTAGGCTAGGTGAATGAATTTAGGAAAAGGTGTAGGTTTAGGTTAGGTGATTTGAGATTAAGATTAGGTTTAGGGCATAGGTTGATATTTTCGGGTTCGGGATCGGGTTTCGGGTTTGGTTTTCGAGTTTGGGTCTAGGTTTAGTGTAGGTGAATGGATTTAGGAATAGGTGTAGGTTTAGTTTAGGTGACATGAGTTTAGGATTAGGTTTCGGGTAAAGGTTTAGATTTTTGGGTTCGGGATCGGGTTTAGGGAAAGGTTCTCGTGTTTGGGTCTAGGTTTAGGTAAGGTAAATGTATTTAGGAATATGTGTAGGTTTAGGTTAGGTGACATGAGTTTAGGATTAGGTTTAGGGCATAGGTTTAGATTTTCGGGTTCGGGATCGGGTTTAGGGAATGGTTCTCGTGTTTGGGTCTAGGTTTAGGTAAGGTAAATGTATTTAGGAATAGGTGTAGGTTTAGGTTAGGTGACATGAGTTTAGGATTAGGTTTAGGGCATAGGTTGAGATTTTCGGGTTCGGGATCAGGTTTAGGGAAAGGTTCTCGTGTTTGGGTCTAGGTTTAGGTAAGGTAAATGTATTTAGGAATAGGTGTAGGTTTAGGTTAGGTGACATGAGTTTAGGATTAGGTTTAGGGCATAGGTTGAGATTTTCGGGTTCGGGATCGGGTTTAGGGAAAGGTTCTCGTGTTTGGGTCAAGGTTTAGGTTAGGTAAATGTATTTAGGAAATGGTGTAGGTTTAGGTTAGGTGATTTGAGATTAGGATTAGGTTTAGGGCATAGGTTGAGATTTTTGGGTTCGGGCTCGGGTTTCGGGTTTGGTTTTCGTGTTTGGGTCTTGGTTTAGGGTATCTGAATGGATTTAGCAATAGGTGTAGGTTTAGTTTAGGTGACATGTGTTTAGGATTAAGTTTAGGGCATAAGTTGAGATTTTCGGGTTCGGGATCGGATTTCGGGTTTGGTTTTCGAGTTTGGGTCTAGGTTTAGGCTAGGTGAATGAATTTAGGAAAAGGTGTAGGTTTAGGTTAGGTGATTTGAGATTAAGATTAGGTTTAGGGCATAGGTTGAGATTTTCGGGTTCGGGATCGGGTTTCGGGTTTGGTTTTCGAGTTTGGGTCTAGGTTTAGTGTAGGTGAATGGATTTAGGAATAGGTGTAGGTTTAGTTTAGGTGACATGAGTTTAGGATAGGTTCGGGTAAAGGTTAGATTTTGGGTTCGGGATCGGGTTTAGGGAAAGGTTCTCGTGTTTGGGTCTAGGTTTAGGTAAGTAAATGTATTTAGGACTATGTTGTAGGTTTAGGTTAGGTGACATGAGTTAGATTAGTTTAGGGCATAGGTTTAGATTTTCGGGTTTGGATCGGGTTTAGGGAAGGTTCCGTGTTTTGGGTCTAGGTTTAGGTAAGGCAATGTATTTAGGAATGGTGTAGGTTTAGGTTAGGTGACATGAGTTAGGATTAGGTTTAGGCATAGGTTGAGATTTCGGGTTTGGGATCGGTTTAAGGAAAGGTTCTCGTGTTTGGGTCAAGGTTTAGGTTAGGTAAATGTATTTAGGAAATGGTGTAGGTTTAGGTTAGGTGATTTGAGATTAGCATTAGGTTTAGGGCATAGGTTGAGATTTTCGGGTTCGGGATCGGGTTTCGGGTTTGGTTTTCGAGTTTGGGTCTAGGTTTACTGTAGGTGAATGGATTTAGGAATAGGTGTAGGTTTAGTTTAGGTGACATGAGTTTAGGATTAGGTTTCGGGTAAAGGTTTAGATTTTTGGGTTCGGGATTGGGTTTAGGGAAAGGTTCTCGTGTGTGGGTCTAGGTTTTGGTAAGGTAAATGTATTTAGGAATATGTGTAGGTTTAGGTTAGGTAACATGAGTTTAGTATTAGGTTTAGGGCATAGGTTTAGATTTTCGGGTTCGGGATCGGGTTTAGGGAAAGGTTCTCGTGTTTGGGTCTAGGTTTAGGTAAGGTAAATGTATTTAGGAATAGGTGTAGGTTTAGGTTAGGTGACATGAGTTTAGGATTAGGTTTAGGGCATAGGTTGAGATTTTCGGGTTCGGGATCATGGTTTAGCGAAAGGTTCTCGTGTGTGGGTCAAGGTTTAGGTTAGGTAAATGTATTTAGGAAATGGTGTAGGTTTAGGTTAGGTTTTTTGAGATTAGGATTAGGTTTAGGGCATAGGTTGAGATTTTCGGGTTCGGGCTCGGGTTTCGGGTTTAGTTTTCGTGTTTGGGTCTTGGTTTAGGGTAGGTGAATGGATTTAGGAATAGGTGTAGGTTTAGTTTAGGTGACATGAGTTTAGGATTAGGTTTAGGGCATAAGTTGAGATTTTCGGGTTCGGGATCGGATTTCGGGTTTGGTTTTCGAGTTTGGGTCTAGGTTTAGGCTAGGTGAATGGATTTAGGAATAGGTGTAGGTTTAGGTTAGGTGATTTGAGATTAAGATTAGGTTTAGGGCATAGGTTGAGATTTTCGGGTTCGGGATCGGGTTTCGGGTTTGGTTTTCGAGTTTGGGTCTAGGTTTAGTGTAGGTGAATGGATTAGGAATAGGTGTAGGTTTAGTTTAGGTGACATGAGTTTAGGATTAGGTTTCGGGTATAGGTTTAGATTTTTGGGTTCGGGATCTGGTTTAGGGAAAGGTTCTCGTGTTTGTGTCTATGTTTAGGTAAGGTAAATGTATTTAGGAATAGGTGTAGGTTTAGGTTAGGTGACATGAGTTTAGGATTAGGCTTAGGGCATAGGTTGAGATTTTCGGGTTCGGGATCGGGTTTCGGGTTTGGTTTTCGAGTTTGGGTCTAGGATTAGGGTAGGTAAATGGATTTTGGAATAGGTGTAGGTTTAGGTTAGGTGATTTGAGATTAGGATTAGGTTTAGGGCATAGGTTGAGATTTTCGGGTTCGGGATTGGGTTTCGGGTTTGGTTTTCGAGTTTGGCTCTAGGTTTAGGGTAGGTGAATGGATTTAGGAATAGGTGTAGGTTTAGTTTAGGTGACGTGAGTTTAGGATTAGGTTTCGGGTATAGGTTTAGATTTTTGGGTTCGGGATCGGGTTTAGGGAAAGGTTCTCGTGTTTGGGTCAAGGTTTAGGTTAGGTGAATGTATTTAGGAATTGGTGTAGGTTTAGGTTAGGTGATTTGAGATTAGGATTAGGTTTAGAGCATAGGTTGAGATTTTCGGGTTTGGGATTCGGTTTCGGGTTTGGTTTTCGAGTTTGGGTCTAGGTTTAGGGTAGGTGAATGGATTTAGGAATAAGTGTAGGTTTAGTTTAGGTGACATGAGTTTAGGATTAGGTTTCGGGTATGGGTTTAGATTTTTGGGTTCGGGATCGGGTTTAGGGAACGATTCTCGTGTTTGGGTCAAGGTTTAGGTTAGGTGATTGTATTTAGGAATCGGTGTAGGTTTAGGTTTGGTGATTTGAGATTAGGATTAGGTTTAGGGCATAGGTTGAGATTTTCGGGTTCGGGATCGGGTTTAGGGAATGGTTCTCATGTTTGGGTCTAGGTTTAGGTAAGGTAAATGTATTTAGGAATAGGTGTGGGTTTAGGTTAGGTGACATGAGTTTAGGATTAGGTTTAGGGCATAAGTTGAGATTTTCGGGTTCGGATCGGGTTTAGGGAAAGGTTCTCAGGTTGGGTCAAGGTTTAGGTTAGGAAATGTATTTAGGAAATGGTGTTGGTTTAGGTTAGGTGATTTGAGATTAGGATTAGGTTTCGGGCATAGGTTGAGATTTTCGGGTTCGGGCTCGGGTTTCGGGTTTGGTTTTCGTGTTTGGGTCTTGGTTTAGGGATGTGAATGGATTTAGGAATAGGTGTTGGTTTAGTTTAGGTGACATGAGTTTAGATTAGGATAGGTTTAGGGCATAAGTTGAGATTTTCGGGTTCGGGATCGGATTTGGGTTTGGTTTTTTGAGTTTGGGTCTAGGTTTAGGCTAGGTGAATGGATTTAGGAATAGGTGTAGGTTTAGGTTAGGTGATTTGAGAATAAGATTAGGTTGAGGGCATAGGTTGAGATTTTCGGGTTCGGGATCGGGTTTCGGGTTTGGTTTTCGAGTTTGGGTCTAGGTTTAGTGTAGGTGAATGGATTAAGGAATAGGTGTTGGTTTAGTTTAGATGACATGAGTTTAGGATTTGGTTTCGGGTATAGGTTTAGATTTTTGGGTTCGGGATCGGGTTTAGGGAAAGGTTCTCGTGTTTGGGTCTAGGTTTAGGTAAGGTAAATGTATTTAGGAATAGGTGTAGGTTTAGGTAGGTGACATGAGTTTAGGGTTAGGCTTAGGCATAGGTTGAGATTTTCGGGTTCGGATCGGGTTTCGGGTTTGGTTTTCGAGTTTGGGTCTAGGATTAGGGTAGGTGAATGAATTTAGGAAAAGGTGTAGGTTTAGGTTAGGTGATTTGAGATTAAGATTAGGTTTAGGGCATAGGTTGAGATTTTCGGGTTCGGATCGGGTTTCGGGTTTGGTTTTCGAGTTTTGGGTCTAGGTTTAGTGTAGGTGAATGGATTTAGGAATAGGTGTAGGTTTAGTTTAGGTGACATGAGTTTAGGATTAGGTTTTGGGTAAAGGTTTAGATTTTTGGGATCGGGATCGGGTTTAGGGAAAGGTTCTCGTGTTTGGGTCTAGGTTTAGGTAAGGTAAATGTATTTAGGAATATGTGTAGGTTTAGGTTAGGTGACATGAGTTTAGGATTAGGTTTAGGGCATAGGTTTTGATTTTCGGGTTCGGGATCGGGTTTAGGGAAAGGTTCTCGTGTTTGGGTCTAGGTTTAGGTAAGGCAAATGTATTTAGGAATAGGTGTAGGTTTAGGTTAGGTGACATGAGTTTAGGATTAGGTTTAGGGCATAGGTTGAGATTTTTGGGTTCGGGATCGGGTTTAGGGAAAGGTTCTCGTGTTTGGGTCAAGGTTTAGGTTAGGTAAATGTATTTAGGAAATGGTGTAGGTTTAGGTTAGGTGATTTGAGATTAGCATTAGGTTTAGGGCATAGGTTGAGATTTTCGGGTTCGGGATCGGGTTTCGGGTTTGGTTTTAGACTTTGGGTGTAGGTTTACTGTAGGTGAATGGATTTAGGAATAGGTGTAGGTTTAGTTTAGGTGACATGAGTTTAGGATTTGGTTTCGGGTAAAGGTTTAGATTTTTGGGTTCGGGATTGGGTTTAGGGAAAGGTTCTCGTGTGTGGGTTTAGGTTTTGGTAAGGTAAATTTATTTAGGAATATGTGTAGGTTTAGGTTAGGTGACATGAGTTTAGGATTAGGTTTAGGGCATAGGTTGAGATTTTCGGCTTCGGGATCGGGTTTAGGGAAAGGTTCTCGTGTTTGGGTAAAGGTTTAGGTTAGGTAAATGTATTTAGGAAATGGTGTAGGTTTAGGTTAGGTGATTTGAGATTAGGATTAGGTTTAGGGAATAGGTTGAGATTTTTGGGTTCGGGCTCGGGTTTCGGGTTTTGTTTTCGGGTTCGGGTCTTGGTTTAGGGTATGTGAATGGATTTAGGAATAGGTGTAGGTTTAGTTTAGGTGACATGAGTTTAGGATTAAGTTTAGGGCATAAGTTGAGATTTTCGGGTTCGGGATCGGATTTCGGGTTTGGTTTTCGAGTTTGGGTCTAGGTTTAGGCTAGGTGAATGAATTTAGGAAAAGGTGTAGGTTTAGGTTAGGTGATTTGAGATTAAAATTAGGTTTAGGGCATAGGTTGAGATTTTCGGGTTCGGGATCGGGTTTCGGGTTTGGTTTTCGAGTTTGGGTCTAGGTTTATTGTAGGTGAATGGATTTAGGAATAGGTGTAGGTTTACTTTAGGTGACATGAGTTTAGGATTAGGTTTCGGGTAAAGGTTTAGATTTTTGGGTTCGGGATTGGGTTTAGGGAAAGGTTCTCGTGTGTGGGTTTAGGTTTTGGTAAGGTAAATTTATTTAGGAATATGTGTAGGTTTAGGTTAGGTGACATGAGTTTAGGATTAGGTTTAGGGCATAGGTTGAGATTTTCGGCTTCGGGATCGGGTTTAGGGAAAGGTTCTCGTGTTTGGGTAAAGGTTTAGGTTAGGTAAATGTATTTAGGAAATGGTGTAGGTTTAGGTTAGGTGATTTGAGATTAGGATTAGGTTTAGGGAATAGGTTGAGATTTTTGGGTTCGGGCTCGGGTTTCAGGTTTTGTTTTCGGGTTCGGGTCTTGGTTTAGGGTATGTGAATGGATTTAGGAATAGGTGTAGGTTTAGTTTAGGTGACATGAGTTTAGGATTAAGTTTAGGGCATAAGTTGAGTTTTTCGGGTTCGGGATCGGATTTCGGGTTTGGTTTTCGAGTTTGGGTCTAGGTTTAGGCTAGGTGAATGAATTTAGGAAAAGGTGTAGGTTTAGGTTAGGTGATTTGAGATTAAAATTAGGTTTAGGGCATAGGTTGAGATTTTCGGGTTCGGGATCGGGTTTCGGGTTTGGTTTTCGAGTTTGGGTCTAGGTTTAGTGTAGGTGAATGGATTTAGGAATAGGTGTAGGTTTACTTTAGGTGACATGAGTTTAGGATTAGGTTTCGGGTAAAGGTTTAGATTTTTGGGTTCGGGATCGGGTTTAGGGAAAGGTTCTCGTGTTTGGGTCTAGGTTTAGGTAAGGTAAATGTATTTAGGAATATGTGTAGGTTTAGGTTAGGTGACATGAGTTTAGGATTAGGTTTAGGGCATAGGTTTAGATTATCGGGTTCGGGATCGGGTTTAGGGAAAGGTTCTCGTGTTTTGGTCTAGGTTTAGGTAAGGTAAATGTATTTAGGAATAGGTGTAGGTTTAGGTTAGGTGACATGAGTTTAGGATTAGGTTTAGGGCATAGGTTGAGATTTTCGGGTTCGGGATCAGGTTTAGGGAAAGGTTCTCGTGTTTGGGTCTAGGTTTAGGTAAGGTAAATGTATTTAGGAATAGGTGTAGGTTTAGGTTAGGTGACATGAGTTTAGGATTAGGTTTAGGGCATAGGTTGAGATTTTCGAGTTCGGGATCGGGTTTAGGGAAAGGTTCTCGTGTTTGGGTCAAGGTTTAGGTTAGGTAAATGTATTTAGGAAATGGTGTACGTTTAGGTTAGGTGATTTGAGATTAGGATTAGGTTTAGGGCATAGGTTGAGATTTTCGGGTTAGGGCTCGGGTTTCGGGTTTGGTTTTCGTGTTTGGGTCTTGGTTTAGGGTATGTGAATGGATTTAGCAATAGGTGTAGGTTTAGTTTAGGTGACATGAGTTTAGGATTAAGTTTAGGGCATAAGTTGAGATTTTCGGGTTCGGGATCGGATTTCGGGTTTGGTTTTCGAGTTTGGGTCTAGGTTTAGGCTAGGTGAATGAATTTAGGAAAAGGTGTAGGTTTAGGTTAGGTGATTTGTGATTAAGATTAGGTTTAGGGCATAGGTTGAGATTTTCGGGTTCGGGATCGGGTTTCGGGTTTGGTTTTCGAGTTTGGGTCTAGGTTTAGTGTAGGTGAATGGATTTAGGAATAGGTGTAGGTTTAGTTTAGGTGACATGAGTTTAGGATTAGGTTTCGGGTAAAGGTTTAGATTTTTGGGTTCGGGATCGGGTTTAGGGAAAGGTTCTCGTGTTTGGGTCTAGGTTTAGGTAAGGTAAATGTATTTAGGAATATGTGTAGGTTTAGGTTAGGTGACATGAGTTTAGGATTAGGTTTTGGGCATAGGTTGAGATTTTTGGGTTCGGGATCGGGTTTAGGGAAAGGTTCTCGTGTTTGGGTCAAGGTTTAGGTTAGGTAAATGTATTTAGCAAATGGTGTAGGTTTAGGTTAGGTGATTTGAGATTAGCATTAGGTTTAGGGCATAGGTTGAGATTTTCGGGTTCGGGATCGGGTTTCGGGTTTGGTTTTCGAGTTTGGGTCTAGGTTTAGTGTAGGTGAATGGATTTAGGAATGGGTGTAGGTTTAGTTTAGGTGACATGAGTTTAGGATTAGGTTTCGGGTAAAGGTTTAGATTTTTGGGTTCGGGATTGGGTTTAGGGAAAGGTTCTCGTGTGTGGGTCTAGGTATTTGGTAAGGTAAATGTATTTAGGAATATGTGTAGGTTTAGGTTAGGTGACATGAGTTTAGGATTAGGTTTAGGGCATAGGTTTAGATTTTCGGGTTCGGGATCGGGTTTAGGGAAAGGTTCTCGTGTTTGGGTCTAGGTTTAGGTAAGGTAAATGTATTTAGGAATAGGTGTAGGTTTAGGTTAGGTGACATGAGTTTAGGATTAGGTTTAGGGCATAGGTTGAGATTTTCGGGTTCGGGATCGGGTTTAGGGAAAGGTTCTGGTGTTTGGGTAAATGTTTAGGTTAGGTAAATGTATTTAGGAAATGGTGTAGGTTTAGGTTAGGTGATTTGAGATTAGGATTAGGTTTAGGGCATAGGTTGAGATTTTCGGGTTCGGGCTCGGGTTTCGGGTTTTGTTTTCGTGTTTGGGTCTTGGTTTAGGGTATGTGAATGGATTTAGGAATAGGTGTAGGTTTAGTTTAGGTGACATGAGTTTAGGATTAAGTTTAGGGCATAAGTTGAGATTTTCGGGTTCGGGATCGGATTTCGGGTTTGGTTTTCGAGTTTGGGTCTAGGTTTAGGCTAGGTGAATGAATTTAGGAAAAGGTGTAGGTTTAGGTTAGGTGATTTGAGATTAAGATTAGGTTTAGGGCATAGGTTGAGATTTTCGGGTTCGGGATCGGGTTTCGGGTTTGGTTTTCGAGTTTGGGTCTAGGTTTAGTGTAGGTGAATGGATTTAGGAATAGGTGTAGGTTTAGTTTAGGTGACATGAGTTTAGGATTAGGTTTCGGGTAAAGGTTTAGATTTTTGGGTTCGGGATCGGGTTTCGGGAAAGGTTCTCGTGTTTGGGTCTAGGTTTAGGTAAGGAAAATGTATTTAGGAATATGTGTAGGTTTAGGTTAGGTGACATGAGTTTAGGATTAGGTTTAAGGCATAGGTTTAGATTTTCGGGTTCGGGATCGGGTTTAGGGAAAGGTTCTCGTGTTTGGGTCTAGGTTTAGGTAAGGTAAATGTATTTAGGAATATGTGTAGGTTTAAGTTAGGTGACATGAGTTTAGGATTAGGTTTAGGGCATAGGTTTAGATATTCGGGTTCGGGATTGGGTTTAGGGAAAGGTTCTCGTGTTTGGGTCTAGGTTTAGGTAAGGCAAATGTATTTAAGAATAGGTGTAGGTTTAGGTTAGGTGACATGAGTTTAGGATTAGGTTTAGGGCATAGGTTGAGATTTTCGGGTTCGGGATCGGGTTTAGGGAAAGGTTCTCGTGTTTGGGTCAAGGTTTAGGTTAGGTAAATGTATTTAGGAAATGGTGTAGGTTTAGGTTAGGTGATTTGAGATTAGCATTAGGTTTAGGGCATAGGTTGAGATTTTCGGGTTCGGGATCGGGTTTCGGGTTTGGTTGTCGAGTTTGGGTCTAGGGTTTACTGTAGGTGAATGGATTTAGGAATAGGTGTAGGGTGAGTTTAGGTGACATGAGTTTAGGATTAGGTTCGGGTAAAGGTTTAGATTTTGGGTTCGGGATTGGGTTTAGGGAAGGTTCTCGTGTGTGGGTCTAGGTTTTGGTAAGGTAAATGTATTTAGGAATATGTGTAGGTTTAGGTTAGGTGACATGAGTTTAGGATTAGGTTTTAGGGCATAGGTTTAGATTTTGGGTTCGGGATCGGTTTTAGGGAAAGGTTCTCGTGTTTGGGTCTAGGTTTAGGTAAGGTAATGTATTTAGGAATAGGTGTAGGTTTAGGTTAGGTGACCTGAGTTTTTGATTTGGTTTCGGGCATAGGTTGAGATTTTCGGGTTCGGGATAGGTTTAGGGAAAGGTTCTCGTGTTTGGGTGTAAAGGTTTAGGTTAGGTAAATGTATTTTAGGAAATGGTGTAGGTTAGGTTAGGGTGATTTGAGATTAGGATTAGGTTTAGGGCATAGGTTGAGATTTTCGGGTTCTGGCTCGGGTTTCGGGTTTTGTTTTCGTGTTTGGGTCTTGGTTTAGGGTATGTGAATGGATTTAGGAATAGGTGTAGGTTTAGTTTAGGTGACATGAGTTTAGGATTAAGTTTAGGGCATAAGTTGAGATTTTCGGGTTCGGAGGGATCGGATTTCGGGTTTGGTTTTCGAGTTTGGGTCTAGGTTTAGGCTAGGTGAATGAATTTAGGAAAGGTGTAGGTTTAGGTTAGGTGATTTGAGATTAAAATTAGGTTTAGGGCATAGGTTGAGATTTTCGGGTTCGGGATCGGGTTTCGGGTTTGGTTTTCGAGTTTGGGTCTAGGTTTATTTAGGTGAGGTGATGGATTTAGGAATAGGGTGTAGGTTACTTTAGGTGACATGAGTTTAGGATTAGGTTTCGGGTAAAGGTTTAGATTTTTGGGTTCGGGATTGGGTTAGGGAAAGGTTCTCGTGTGTGGGTTTAGGTTTTGGTAAGGTAATTTATTTAGGAATATGTGTAGGTTTAGGTAGGTGACATGAGTTTAGGATTAGGTTTAGGGCATAGGTTGAGATTTTCGGCTTCGGGATCGGGTTTAGGGAAAGGTTCTCGTGTTTGGGTAAAGGTTTAGGTTAGGTAAATGTATTTAGGAAATGGTGTAGGTTTAGGTTAGGTGATTTGAGATTAGGATTGGTTTAGGGAATAGGTTGAGATTTTTGGGTTCGGGCTCGGG